>JALNQK010000370.1:0-17929 GCA_028458525.1 Ophiosphaerella herpotricha
AATTTAGGAACGTTATAAAGGTTCCTTTTATACCTAATCTTAAGCTCTATTATATATTAATTTTAAAGTTCTATATTGTATACTTATAATAGTTACTATATATATAATTAGTAGTTTACTTAATTACTAGTACTATATTATATCTAATACCTATATAATCTATATCTAACTCTAGTAGCTATAATTTGTAAGTATAATAAGTATATCTAATATAACTTATATATTATCTATATAAAATATAGTAATAAGCTCTCTTTTTATTACTATATATATTATAGTTAGTACTACTTAATAGAAGTAATAGAGCTCTTTACTCTAAGATATAATAGGACTTAGCTAAAGCTATACACTTATAGTACCTAAATAGATATAGCCTATTAAGTCTATCTATATATTCTATTTAGGTATATTAGCTTAATTAATATATATTATATCTATAAAGATCTAAGTATTAGGAGGTATTATTATTTAAACTTTTTATAGAAATATAAATAGATTGCGTAGAATATAGAAATACTACTTATTAACCTAAATCTAGAAATATTCTTTTAAGCCCCTCTATTTATATAAAAGAGTATAATAATAAATCCTTTTATTAGCTAAGGAATAATTTAATAGCTTATAAACAAGTTTATTTTAGCTCTTTTTTCTACTAATAAAATAAAGAAAATAAAAACTTAGAATATTACTTTATAGTAGTTTATATATAAAATAAGGTTACTTATAGCCTATAGGTACTATAATAGTAGCTACTTAGAAATACTAGTAATTATTATATATATCCTTAGTAGCTTATATTTAAAGATTAAGTAGAAGCCTTCTATAAGGGTTACTAACTATAGTACCTATTAGATAGCTTACCTAGGTACGTAGTAATTATAGTTAGAGTATAATGTAAATAGATATAGGTATTAGGTTAACTGTTAATAGGGCTAAGGTATAATAATAATTCTAAATAGTAGATATTAAGAGTATATTACTCTAGGTTAAAGATTAGGATTAATAATACTATCCTAATAATAGGTATTATATAAACTATATACTTATAGTTTTATCTTTTAATCTATTACTTTATATAGTAGATCTATAGATTACTTTATATAACCTCTTATATACCTAGGTTATATTTAATATTATTATCCTATCTAAGTCTTTTAGATTTATAGCTAGTTAGAATATTACTTATAGATAATATTAGTTCTATTAGTTCTAATTCTTGTATAGAGTTATAACTTATAATACTATCTTTCTCTTTAGGCTCTATTAGGCTAGAGCTTTCTTTATCCTAGGTTTCTAACTTATTAGAGTTCTATTTACTAGTTATTTCTTCTTATAAGCTCTTTATACCTACTAAATCTACTCTTTATTATCTTAACCTTACTAACTAGGTACTACGCTAAGGTATTAAGATATTTCCTTATTCCTATTATTATTCTCTAGATACTTCCTATATTTTTTCTTTAAAGCTTAGTAAAGCTTATAAAGCGTATATCTAAGCTAATATTTATAGTTCTTGTAATATTTTTAGTGTATCTATTTCTAAGTATAGGCCCTTAATTATAATATACGCGCCTAGGCTAAATTCTATTAAGGAAAGCTACTAACTAAGCTAAATTAAAACTATTATTATAGATCTTAGAAGCTAAAGCTATATAGGAGTATACTCTAGATATACTAGTAAAAGCTTAAGTATACTTAGCTTACTTTTATAAGTTATAGGCTTATAATAATAAAAGATTAGTATATAATATATTATACTTAAGGCTAAGCTAGATACTAAGGAAGTTAGAGTATTATAGTAGTTACCTATTATCTTAGGTAATCCTATAGCTTCTCTTACTATTCTTAGTATTATTATCTTTCTAGGTACCTCTCTATTTATTATAAGTAGTAACTATCTTCTATAGAACTTTAATTTATTTCTTAGTTTACTATAAGGTAAGTTACTTAGCTTTAATTTTAAAAATCTATTAGTAACTTAGAGTAATTAAGATTATCTTCTAGTTCCTATATATATTTCTATAGTTTTCTATTATTATCTATTCCTAACTACTTAACTAAGTAGTAGTTTTTTCTATTATAGAGTTAGTATCCTATAATTTCTTAGGCTTTATATTCTTTTTATTCTCTATATATATTAGCTTTATAAACTACTAGTTCTACGTCCTATAGTACTTTTTCTAGTAGTAAAACGTAGAATATAGGATATATCTTTATTTCTTTAGGTAGTTTTAATCTATATATAACTAGTATTACTTATTTCTTAATTTTATATAATTTAATTTTTATATAGTCTAGTTTTAGGCTTAGTTTTCTACTTTTAATATTCTTCCTTTATAACTATACTTTTTTTCTCTATCTAAATTAGGGTCTCTCTTTATATTTCTAGTTATAGTATCTTACTATCTAATTTCTTAGGAATTTAGTATCTTCTTTTAGTTATTTGTATATTTCCTTAATTCTATCTATAATCCTTTATCCTCTAGAGTTCTATATTCCTATTTCCCTAGGAGTCTAGTATATAGTAGGTTTAAATCTATAATTTATAAAAAATAGTAATACTCTTATTACTATATTTTTTAAGCTGTTATAGGCTAGTTATACTACTAGTAGTAGTACTACCTAATTATTTTAGTTATAATTAAGGTAATATCTTAAGTATTATTTAACTATCTAGTTTATTTATTCTAATTATCTATCTATTTATAGATAATATCCTATAGATATACTATATTTACTTCCTAATAAAGTTATTATAGTACTCTATATACTAGATATAAATCTAATATCTCTATTAGTAATAATTTTATCTAGTACTCTATATTATCCTATAACTAAGTTTATAACTTAGTATATAGCTTCTTTTATACTACTCTTTTCTTTATATAGTTTAAAGTATATATACTTTATTAGTTTATTAACTATTATTAAAATACTATTATATTTAATTCCTAAGATTAGATCTCTTAATTTTAGTAGTCTAGTAATAAAGTCTATTGTAATAACTCCTTATAGTTATTCTAGTACTTCTACTAGTTATAGTATTCTATATAGTATATATCTATTATATTTATTTCTTTAGTATTCTATATAATCTTTTAGTACTTATATTACTACTTATCTTACCTTAGGTATATAGTAGTCTCTTAATAGTCTTTCTAAGGTTTTTTCTATTTCTTAGTAGCTATATACTAGTAGTTTATAAAATTATCTTATAAATTCTTATTATATTTTAGTTAGTATATAAATTTATCTATATTCTATCCTAAATTAATTTTTTATTTCTTAAGTACTTAGATCCTTTTTAGTTTCTTCTTTAATCTATCTATCCTATTTATTACCTATTATTTCTAGGCTTGTAGCTACCTTAGGTTTATTTATTTCTAAGTATCTATACTTGTTTCTTACTAATATAGTTCCTTTAGCTTTAACTTCTTTCTATAGGTCTAGTTTCCTACTTAGTATATCTACTAGTATATTTTCTAATTCTTTTATATAGATTACTTTAAAGTTAAATATTATAAAGTATTCCTACTATCTAGTATATTATTATATTAGGTCCTTGTTTATTATAAATCCTATTAGATTATTATAATTAGTATAGACTTATATCTTATATTTAGCTCTTTATAGATATACTCTCTATTATTTAAGTACTTTATATATTACTAGTATCTCCTTATTATAAATAGAGTAGTTTATTTCTACCTATATTATTTATTTTAAATAGTACTCTACTAAGTACTTTATTCCTATAATAGAGTCTTCTTATTATAGAGCTATCTTATATATTAAATTTAATACGTCTATATTAACTATTAGTAGTAGTTCTAGGTTAAATATTCTTAGAACTATATTTTTTCTAAATTTTTCTTTTATAGTTTTAAATACTTTTTTATTTTCTTTTATCTATTTATAAGGTATATTTTTCTTTATTAGTCTTGTTAATAGTTTTATTAACTTTAACTATCCTATAATAAATTTTTAGTAAAAGTTTATAAGTCTTTAAAATTATTAGATCTTAGTAATATTCTTTAGTATTAGCTATCTTATTATAGCGTCTATCTTTACTATATTAATTTTTAATTATCTAGGTTTAATAATAAATCCTAGAAAGTTAGTTTTTATAGTATAGAATTTGTATTTCCTTATCTTTAGAAATATTTTGTTTTCTACTAAGAGTTCTAATATCTTGTATATATATTTTATATAGTTTTCTTTATTTTTAGAGAATATTAGAATATTTTCTAGGTATATAAATATAAAGATATCTAAGTATTCTTATAGTATAGTAGGGTAATACGAAAAAAAAGCCTAAAAAAAGGTTATAGTTTTTAACTCGTAATAACTCTACAAATATTCTAGCTTAAAATACAAGCGAATATAAATATTAAAGAGAAAATATAGATCTTTAATTTAGCTTACTACGAGTTTTAATTACTAAGCTAACTTAAGCTAGGATTTAAAGTATTTAGAGGACTTTTTTTAATACTAACTTTAACCTAATAGAACTTTTTAATTTACGTATAAAAATTCTTTATATTCTAACTATACCTAATATCGTTAGACTAGATTACATAATCTAATTTTAAGCTTAGGTTAATAAACTAAGTTTTTAGTTAAAGAAAAAAGAAAAAAATAGCTATACTAGTACGTAACCTAATATTACGTAATAGGTTACTAATCTACTAGTCTATTTAGTATAAATTTACTCTAATTGTTATTTTTACTTTCTCTTCTCTATATCCTTTAATATAAGCCTAAATCTCTCTAAGTTTAAATCTAAAGTTAACCTTCTTTATAAGGCTTAAATACCTTTATCTATTATATCTACTATCCTAAAAAAAGATTATAAGTCTATTAAAAACGCTATTAACCGAATAAATAAAAAAATTAGTAATACTCCTACTATTAGCTAAGTAAAAGATAGACGTATTACGAAGTTAAATATAAGAGCTAAAAGGTAATTAAATAGGAACTTAGAAAGAAGTCCTAAGAAGACTAATAAGAGATTAATATTTAAAAATAATATTAAAGTCTCTATTAGGAGTTTATAACATTTTATTAAAGAAGAAGGCTATACTATTAATATTATAAATAAAAAGCTTCTAATTAATAAAAAAAAGGCTATTAAAAGAGTTAGCTATTGTAAGGAGTAGCTACAAAGGCTAAAAAATAAAGAAATTATTCTAAGAAAAATAATATTTTTAGATAAAAGTAGTATAGAGGCTAGAAAAAGAGCTAGGTCTAAATATTATCGAAAAAAGGGTAAAAAAGAGGTTAGAAAAGCTCGAATTTCTATAACAAATAGAAGTAAGTTTAACCTAAATCCTAAAAGGCTAAAATACTTTATTTTACGTATAGTTTTATTTTAAAATTCTTATTTTTTAAATACTATTTTACTAACTACTTTTTTAGTAAACGAACTAAAGATCTAAGTTTAGGGATCTATTTAGATAGGAGGGAGATTAGAACTAGAGTTTATTAGGGACCTAATTAATAATACAACTCTAAACTTATCTTACTATATACGTAGTATCTTTAATAGGTATGTTAAAAAGGCTATTAAACCTAGTAAGTAAACTATCTTTTTTTTTACCCCTTTTTAATAATTATTATAAAACTATTTAATATACACTATATTAAATATATTTAAAAGCTAACTAGTATATTAGGCTATAGTTTTTAACAAGATAATAGTAAAATCTATAAGGCTTTTACTATTATTAATTAGTTTAAGAGAAATAGAGTAAAACTCTTTCCTTATCCTCTTTATAGTCTAGATCTAAACCCTATTAAAAACGTATAGAGTTTACTTAAGAATTAACTAATTAAGTAATTTAAAGGAAATTATCTTATAGAAACTACTTCTTTAGAGGTAGAGACCTTTAAAAGAGCTATAAAAGAGGAGTAGACCCTTATACTATAATAGGCTATAGATAATTGTATATTATCTCTTCTAAAGCAATAGCAAGCTATTATAGATACTAAAGGTTATCCTACTAAGTACTAATAGTAAGGGGTTATAGGTATTAAATATAAGTTTTTGCTAAAAGTTTAATTTTATACCTTTTACTTAATATCTACTCTTTTAATAATTAGAATAACATATAACTACGATATATTAATATTTTTATACATATCTATCCTATATTAAAAAATCTCGAAAAAAGAAACTAAAAATAAATAACTGTAGTACTCTAAAGTTAGCTTAAAAAAAAGTCCTCTAAATACTTTAAATCCTAGCTCAAGTAAGCTTAGTAATTAAAAATCGTAGTAAGCTAAATTAAAGATCTATATTTTCTCTTTTATATTTTTATTCGCTTGTATTTTTAGCTAGAATATTTGTAGAGTTATTACAAGTTAAAAACTATAACTTTTTTTTAGGCTTTTTTTTCGTATTACCCTACTATATTATATTAATCCTCTCTTAGAATACTACTAGTATATTAGTTAGTCTAAAGAGTATAACTTAATATTTATATAATCTATATTATATCCTAAATACTATTTTCTACTTATAGCCTTTTACTATTTAGATCTAGTAGTAAGCGTTCTATATATTAAGTTTTATAAAGATTTTAGCTTTACTTATCCTATCCTATATCTTATCTATATAGGGTAAGAAGTATTAGTTCTTATCTATTATAGTATTAGTTTTCTTAAAATCTATATAGAACTTCTTTTCTTTTATTCTTTTCTTATCTATAAAGAGAGTTCTATAGGCTACTAATAGGCTTAAGAGTCTTATCTACTTATTTTAGAGTACTATCTTAATATATTCTTTTTTAATCTTTACTTAATCTTCTATTTTTTAGTAGATTAGGCTCTATCCTATAGTTTTACCTTCTTCTAGTTCTATTTTTAGGTTCTATAGTTTATATATTAGTTAGTAGTTCTTAGGTTCTATTAGGAGTTCTTTCTTATTTTTTATATTCCTCTAAGAACTTTCTTATATATCTTTTAATATTTACTTATAGTATATCTTACTTATATATAATTTTTCTTATTCTCTAATTAATTTAGGAGTTTACTATTTCTAGCTATAGTATTCCTAGTATTATATCTATAATTAGGTTATAGATTTCTAGACTTTATACTTCTAGTATTAAGGGTTTAGTCTTAGAGCTAACTAGTTCTTAGAATAGTAGTCTTTCTATTATACTTAGTTATTATAGGTATCTTTTTAGTACTTATTATATTCCTTATTATTCTATAAACTTCTTCTTTATAAAGTTTTAAGTAACTCTACTATCTACTATAATTTAGATTTTTCTTCTATAGTAGTAACCTTCTATAGTTATATATAGTCCTTTTATTCCTTAGAGTATCTTTTTCTTAGGCTAGTACTTTATTTTAACTTTTTCTTATACGTATTTTAGGTATTTATTTTATATATATTTGTACTAAGGCTTTCTTTATATATATTCCTTAGATAGTTTGTATCTTAGTTCTAATACTAAATATCTTTTTTAAGTTTTTACTAGTTACTATCTATAGACCTCTATCCTTTTAATAGCCTTTATAAGGTTTTAGTTATTACTTCTTTTTAGCTATACCTTATTTATATCCTTAGGTTTCTTATATATTTAATAGCCTACTTCTATATAAAATACCTAAGTAATCTTATAATATATAGAGTAGTTTAATTATACTTTTATATTATTCTCTTCTCTATACTTATCTTTTTCTAGCTTATTTTATACTAGAATATAGTACCTTACTAGTATATTCTATATATAGGTATCTTTAAGCTACTTTATCTTTTTTAATAGTTAGGTCTATTCTTTTTATATAGGTATATCTCCTATAACTACTATATTTATCTCTATCTAGTATCTAAAAGATATAATTTTTATTTCTTTAGAAAAGTATAACTTCTATTTATTATATACTTCCTCTATTCCTAATATTAGTTCTTATCTTAATAGAAACTTCTTGTCCTATACTAGTACTTCTTATTTAGAGCTTTCTTAGCTCTCTATACTAGAATTCTCTTAACTTCCTATACTAGAGCTCTCTCTTTCTAAAGTATCTTTCTAATCCTCTTATATTATTTATAATAGAGTTAGGAGTTTTACTCTATAGGTTATTACTTTTAATCTTCTATCTTAATCTTTATAGGTTTCTTCTACCTATTTCTAGACTTATTCTTTAGTTACTACTATTTAATTCTATTTCCTTTATAGAAACTATCTTACTCTTTATTTTATATAGATATATATTAGGTATTTATCTTTATAGTAGAATATCTAGTATAATTCTTAGTAGTTTTTTTAACTAGCTACTACTTTTTCTTATAGTTTTTCTATAAGTTCTTTAGAGTTCTTTCTTATCTTATTTATTTTAGACTATATCTCTTTCTTTTTCTTACTTTAGTAGTCTTTTACAAAGTATTCTTTCTTTCTATAGATATAATAAGTAAAGTTTTTCTTACTTTTTTTTTTCTTACTTCTATAGTCTTTTATATACTATCCTTTCTTATTATAGTTATAGTATTTAAAGTCTTTCTTTCTACTTTCCTTATTAGTATCTAGGATTATTAGGTTTCTCTAATCCTAGGTATTTCTTATTCCTCTCTATTAGTTCTTTTTCTATTCTTAGAGTTTATTATCTATTTATATATCTTAGGCCTTTATAGCTTTATATATTTATACTCTCTCTATTTAGATTATTTTGTATTAGATTTCTCCTTTTAAGCTTTATTTAAATTGTACTATTAGTACTAGTTTATCCTATTTAGTATTTATAGATAGTTATTTAAATATAGATATATATTTAGCTACTCTTTTTATTTATTTTAAGCCTAGGAGTTTTTCTTCTACTTATCTTGTAATATCTATATCTCTAAATACTACTTTAAGTCTTATAATAAATTATTTATAGTTACTAAATATTATTACTATTCTCTCTTTTTATTATTTAGGTAGGTTAAGCCTATAGTTTATCTAATATAAGTTAAACTATTTTATTACTTTCTCTTTAAAGTATATCTTTATATATATAACTTTCTTTTCTTCTATATTAAAGTATTCTACTTATATATCTAGATATAGTATTACTACTACTAGGAAGGTTTATAGGTACTTCTTTTCTTTATTAAACTTCTTAAGTTCTAGTATCTTTAGTAGATTCTTTATTACGCTTATTCCTAGGTAGCCTATAATACTTTTAATCCTTTCTTAATCCTTAGTAATAGCTTTTATCTAGGTCTTGTTCTAGTTAATATAACTTTTTAACTTAATATTTTATTTAAAAAGTTTCTTAAGTATTATCTTTATTTATTCTCTATCTTTATAAAGACTTCTTAGAATTTCTCTTATATTTCTAAAGTTTATATTATCTAACTTATATATCTTAAAGAGTCCTTTTCCTACTAATATAGCTATTATTATTACGTAGCTTAGACTATATATAGCTTATACTTTACTCTCTAAAGTAATAATTATTAAAGTATAAAGGTTACTAACTATAGTACCTATTAGATAGCTTACCTAGGTATATAGTAATTATAGTTAGAGTATAATATAAATAGATATAGGTATTAGGTTAACTATTAATAGGGCTAAGGTATAATAATAATTCTAAATAGTAGATATTAAGAGTATATTACTCTAGGTTAAAGATTAGGATTAATAATACTATCCTAATAATAGGTATTATATAAACTATATACTTGTAGTTTTATCTCTTAATCTATTACTTTATAGAATAGATCTATAGATTACCTTAATCTATTAATCTATATAGTAGATCTATAGATTACCTTATATAACCTCTTATATACCTAGGTTATATTTAACGTTATTATTCTATCTAAGTCCTTTAGATTTATAGCTAGTTAGGATATTACTTATAGATAATATTAGTTCTATTAGTTCTAATTCTTATATAAGGTTATAACCTATAATACTCTCTCTACTCTATTAACTTCTTATATACTCGCAAACGTTTATTATATAGCTAGGATCTCTTTACTCTATATTTAGGACTTAATAACTCTAACTTATCTAAGCCTTATTATAATAGTTCTATTAAGAGCCTTAATCTACTAATAATCCTAAATTTAGTATCTAATTACTTCTCTTCTCTATAGAACCTATTAAGAAGTTAATAAAGACTTATATTACTTATTTTATAAAGTAGACTATAACTTCTAAGGTAACCTCTAAATATTATAAGTTATAACTAGAATTCTACCTTTTAAGTAACTAGCTAGCTTTAGACCTTAGATTTAATATATAGGTATATAGAAGTCTTCTACTTATAGTATATAGACTTATATAATATAGGCCTTTAGTAAGTTTATAGAAAGCTTTTTTATCTTAAAAGAAAGATAAATATTACTTTAAAACTTAGTAGAAGTATTATTATTACTATAGGGTATTTGCGTAGTCTCTATATATTAATACTTACTAAGGTACTTAATAAGCTATATAAATACTTTTAGAATCTATAGCTATACTTTAGTAGTAGTTTTATACTAATACTATATAAGAATAGTATACTATAGTAATATCTTCTTTTATAAGCTTAGACCTAATTATTTATTTATACTACTAGTAGGTAGCTAACTATAGTATAGGCTATAAGGCTAAGTAGTAGTAAATAGTATAGCTAGTACTTCTTACAATACTATTACTTTATACTCTACCCTAATACCTTTACTAGATAGCCTCTCTACCCTTCTACTCCTATTATAATAACTTAGTATATTATACTAACTATAATATAAAGAATATACTATAGAGTAGATATATACTCTCTCTATTAAGCTAGTAGTAGTATAGGAGATACTTAACAAAGAGTACAAAGACCTTAAGTATAATAATAATAATAAGAACCTATACTTATTAGGGTTAATTACAAGATATAATATTATAATTATCTACCTACCTACTAGCTATATTAGTAATAACTCTATAGTAGCCGTAGTAACGTAGATAAGGGTAATATTTAAGAGGATCTAGTTTAAGCTAATAGTAGGTATTAGTAGAGGAGTTCTTAGTATAGAGGCTAATATTTAACTTAAGAAAATAGTAGTAAGCTAACTAAACTAGACCTTTAGTAGCGTAGTATAATATAACGCTAGGAAGATAACTCTAAGTAAGTTTAAGTAGATAGGCTTACTTAATATACTACTATAGATTTTGCTTACTATAGTAGCTAGGGTGTAGGTAAATAAGCTCTAGAGTAAAAGTAAGCTCTCTAAATATATCTTAAAGATTAGCTATATTCTCTAGTTCTAGTATAGTAAAGTAAAACCTAATATTCTATTTAAAGTAATATATAACTATAAAGGAGAGTATATATATAATAAGTATAGTATAGATAAGTAAGAAGCTTAGTTACTACGTAATATTAAAGAAGAAGTAGTTATTTATTATAGAATAATTATATTAAGAAACTAAGTTATAAGGGATAGGACTATATAAAATAGACTAAGTAGAGAACTTAGTAGTATTCTCTACTTTAAGATAGAGGTAGTAAGTCTAATAAATAGCTTTCTATACCTTATAGTCTATAGTATCTATAACTATACTAACTTGTATAAGAATAAAACGTAGTAGCTATATATAGTAAGAATAGTAGTAGTATAAGTAAAAGAGGTACTATTAATAATACTATTAATAGAGGTAGAAGAAATATACCTAATAGAAGATATTATATATAGAGTAAGTAGTAAGTATAGTAATTACCTTTATTTTAGTAGTATACTAGTACTAATACTCTAAAAGAATACTACTCCTAAATCTATATAAGCCTTCCTACTAAGTATAGAAAAATTAATTATTCTAATACTATTAAGAATAGTATTATAAAGTAAGTTAAGTTAGTTTTATTAGAGTTCTTTATCTTAGTACTTTACTAATACCTAAAGCTAGTAGATATATACTCTACTAAGTAAGCTTATTACTAAGAGTATATACTCTATAGCTTTTCTCTAATAGAGTAAAAGTATTAATAGTATTATAGTAGAGCTTTTACTTTAAAAAAAAAGTAAGTAGACTATAAGTAATTATTTTATAAGCTATTAACCTAGTATAAAGTATTTTAGATTACTTTCTTTTTTAGAATAAGAGTATAGATATAATAATATTTATACTATAAAGAAGACCTATAAATAGCTTTTTAAAGATCTAGACTATTAAGCCTAGATAGAAAAACTATATAGACTTTTTTAGATTAAAAAGAATTTAGGCGCTAGTAAGTTTATACTTATAAAATCTACTATTAAGACTATATATAAAATAAAGCTAAGAGAGGTTATTATATTCTTTTTTATCTATAGTTAAGGAATAGACCTATAAAAGATACTATTAGGTATATTCTATACTCTATTAAATTCTACTTTACTTAGCTTACTATAAAATTTAAAGAGTAGGAAAAATAATTTAGAGATTATATAGAAAGTAGATAAAAATAAACTAATTAAGAGCTTTAGGAGCTCTTTTCTAATATCCTAATAAAAGAGATATAATATTAGCTTATTACTATCTTTATTAATATACTTAATAAATATAGTAAAGATCTTACTAAAAGCTTATTAGTATACTTTAAAGATTTTATAAATTAAGCTTAAAGTAAGAAAGTATAAGTTAAAATATACTTATTATTAAGATACTATCTAATCTTTAGCCTTAATACTATCCTAGTAATATTTATAGAAGAGTAAAATAATAAAGATATCTAGTAGTATACTTAAGAATAACTAAAAGATATTTAACTAGTAATAAAGTACTAGTAGATTAAAAATATAATCTTTTAGAAAACTTAAAGATTATTTTAGTAGGTATCTCTAGTTACTAAGATAATAATTAGTAAGAACTTAGTAAGTATTAAAGTAGAAAAGCTACTTAAAGACCTTATATCTTCTCTAGTAACTCTAACTAAGCTATATACTATAATTTTAAATAGTATTTCTAAAGTTAAGAAATACTAGATAGTAAAGCTTTTCTAGTAAGTCTTATTTACTAAGAGGCCTTTATCTATATAAAAGCTTTAAGATATACTTACTACTAATATAAATATAAGCTATATATCTTTTTCTAAGCTTAGAGCTTATAAAAGCTAGTCTAATACTTTAGCTAACTTTAAGAAGTATATTAAGTATATCTCTAGAGGCTTAGTTTAGTTTTAAACCTATAAGATTTAGAAGTAATATAACCTAGAAGAAGAAGACTTAGACTATAAGGTATAACTAATCTATTAGTTAGTAGCTAATTACTTACTTAATAAGTTTCTAAAAGATCTTAAATATAGTTAATATAACTTTTAAACCTAAAAAGAAGCTAGCTATTTCTAGATATTAAGGTTTTACCTAAAGTACTTAGTATTAGAGAAAGTACTAGAAAGAAGCTACTTACTATAGAGTACTTTCTTATTAAAGTTTCTATTAGTACTATATATAATATATTTTATATTTAAGTATATTTAAGAAGTAGAGAAGAAAGAAGTTCTTTAGTTTAATCTTTTCTTAATTATTTAATAGGTACTATAGTCTAAAACTATATAAAAACTTATATATCTATAGAGAATACTAGATCTTAATAGTACTTATATACCTATAGAGTAGCTATTTATTAAAGTAATAGGGTTCTATATTTTAGCTATACTTAGCTTAAAAAGTACTTTTAATATATTCTTAGAGAAAAATAATAAAGAGCTTAGTAGAAACTTAGATAGAAATATACTACTATACTTTACTATTAGAGAGGGTAATTAGAATATTACCTTAATACTACTAGATTAGTATATTAAATAGTAGCTTTAATATAGAAAGGAAAGTAACTAGAGTATTAGATATATATAGTATTAAGAGAGTTAAATTATAGATATTAATACTAAAAATAATAATAGTAATATAGTACTAACTATTATATTAACTAAAAAGGCTAGAGAGGTAATTTTTAAGCTAATTAAAGTAGGAGTAGAACTATACCTAGAAGAAGAAACTTCTCTAGTTTTCTATACTATTAGTAGTAGGAATAGAATACTTTTTACTAAATTAATTAAAAAGAATATTAACCTAGATAGAGCTATATTTTTTATATTAAAAAATTACTTATTTTAGTAAGATAATATTCTTAAAGGTTTTATTTTAGAGCTACTTAAAGCTAGTACTAATATAAGTAGATTACTAGAATTTAAAAGAGCTTCTAAAGATAAGAATAAGAATAAAGATAAAGATAAAGATAAAGAAAAGAGATAATTTAATAATAATATACTTATTTTAGCTTCTAGAAGAAGTCTAATAAATATAGTTAATCTACTCCTTTCTTATAGTACTTTACTATTTTCTTAAAATAAGATTAAGTACTATCTATTAATAGTTATAATAGAGAATAGCTATAAAGATATTATTTAGTTTTAACTCTAAAATATACTTTTAGTAATTAAAATAAAAGATAAAAATAGCTATATAGCTCTATATATAGTATATAAGAATAGCTAGTTAGATCTAATAATATTTTTATTTAAATAGAAAAAGTTTTTAACTCTAAGCCTAATTTTAAAAGAAAATTCCTTAAATATTATTAGTTATAAGGTAGTAGAAGTTATAAAAGCTATTTTATAGAAGAAAAGTATTATCTAAAACTCTAAAGATAGTAATAATTATATAGTACTATTATAAGTAGTAGAGAATAGATATAAAGTAGTAGTTAAGCTACTACTTAAAATTAGTAAGGTTAATATTAACTCTAAGGATTTATATATATAGATACTACTATTAAAAGTAGTATAGAATAGGTATAAAGTAGTAGTTAAGCTACTACTTAAGACTAGTAAAGCTAATATTAACTCTAAAGATTAGTATAAATAGATACTACTATTAAAAGTAGTAGAGAATAGGTATAAAGAAGTAGTTAAGCTACTACTTAAAACTAGTAAGGTTAATATTAACTCTATAGATTAGGATAGATAGGTATTACTATAGTAGGTAGTATAGAATAGGTATAAGGAGGTAGTTAAGCTACTACTTAAGACTAGTAAGGCTAATATTAACTCTAAGAGTAGGTATAGATAGATACTTCTATTAAAAGTAGTAGAGAATAGGTATAAAGTAGTAGTTAAGCTACTACTTAAAACTAGTAGGGTTAATATTAACTCTATAGATTAGGATAGATAGGTATTACTATAGTAAGTAGTATAGAATAGGTATAAAGAGGTAGTTAAGCTATTACTTTAAACTAGTAAAGCTAATATTAACTCTAAAGATAGGTATAGATAGATACTACTATTAAGAGTAGTAGAAAATAAGTATAAAGTAGTAGTTAAGCTACTATAGTTATATATTACTAGCTCTTAACTATATTTCTACTTAGTTTATTTCTAGTATATTTTATTAATTTAGTTAGTATAGTTATATAGCTAATTCCTAATAGTAATAGACTAGAGATACTCTAACTCCTATACTAGATATTAGGTTTACTATCCTAAGTACTTAATATTAAATTTATTAGAGTTAATAGTTATAAGGCTTTGTAATAGATTATAGATTAAGTTTTTACTACTACTTATAGAATATAATAATTAAGAATTAGAGCTATTAAGAAGTACCTTCTTAAAACTTTTATAAATCTTCCTATATCTAACTATTTACTTAAGAATTTAACTTCTATATTTAGATCTTAAGTAACTACTTTAGTAAATATATATATTTTTAGGTTACTAGAATTATAATATATACTCTAAATATATAAGACGTACTATATTTAAAGTAGTCTAGTAGCTTAAAGAGTATTATCTATAATAGAAGAGCTTAATAAAGAGAAAGATTAGCTATCTTCTTAGTATATACTTATAATTATATACTAAGTAGATAGATATATAAAGAAAGTAGTATAGCTACTAGATCTTATAGTAGTAGTAAAAGTAGTAGTCTTCTAAGTAGACTATCCTTTATAGCTAAAATATATAGCTACTAGCTAACCTAGTCTCTATATAATCTACTTTCCTTATATAGAGTTAAATATAGTTTATTAGGTATAACTATAGAGTAATATAATAAGTATAAGTATTAGTATTATAGTTACTTTATAATAATATCTCTTATAAAAATAAATATTATATAAATTATCTTAATCTTCTTTATTAAACTATAAAGAACCTTAGTATTAGTTTCTAGCTTAAGTATATAGTACTTTTAGGCTTTCTTTTATAGATATATTATTAGATTTAAAGAGTTTAATATAGAGGTTACTAAAAAGGCTTTTTAGTAATAGCTAAGTAAATTACTTAATTAAAGGAGTATAAGTAAGTATATAATAAATCTCTATAATAAATTAATAATTAATTAAGTACGTTTATTAATTATTATTCCTTATTCTATTAACCTCTATACTTCTCTTAATATCTTTAAGATTTCTAGCTTACTAAAGCCTCTACTAGAGTAAGCCTTTATTTAGGTTAAGTTTATTAAGCTTTAGCTAAAAGAGTACTTAAGTAAGAGTACTACTTTAGTTAAAGTAAGCCTTTATATAAGATATACTACTTTATATACTAGTACTTACTTTAGCTAAGTTTAGATATACCTAGAGTTTACTAGTTTACTAGCTTAGCTACTAGTATAATACTAGAGTTAAGCCTTACTATAGTTAAAGTTACTTACTAAGCTCTTAGTATATACTAATATATCTATATACGTAATAAGCTAGTTTATATAATAAGCTACTCTTACTAAAATTATAATTTTAAAGATAAGGCTATAAAGCTATATATAATAGCTATTATTATAAGATTTTATTATAGAGTTATAAATAGAAGCTTGTAAGTAATTTAGACTATCTAAATTTTACTTAGAGGCTAAGGTTATAGCTAGTATAAGTAGTTTTAAGTAGAGCTACTATATTACTACTTAAAACTCTTTCCTAGTATAACTTTACTAATATTTAATATTTTTAAAAACTTTTTAAATAATTATTATTATTAAGACTTATATAATAAAACTATAATATAACTTTAAAATAATATACTATATTATTAATATAATTAATCTTTTAAATTAAATACTTATTTTTTAAGTAATTTACTTTTTAAAAAGCTAATAACTTTCTTAATATTAGGTTTAAAGGAATATAATTTTTTTTTATTTATAGACTCTTATTATACCTTTAAATTATTCTAAAATTACTCTACTAAATATACTAATAAATAAGTTATTATATAGTAAAAACTAGGTATCTTAAAACTAGTATTAATCTCTATATTTTAGACTTAATAATAATAGTATAGTAGAAATAAGTACTTAAGTAGCTAATAGAGTAGTAAGTAATAAGCTAATTAGATAGTTACGTAAGCTATATAGTTAAATAGAGCTTAAGTAAGCTACTATCTTATATTTAATAGATTTTCTTAATCTACTATATTAAGCTACTCCTCTATAAATAGTAATTTAAATAACTATACTATATTATAAATATTAATATAAAGTATATTATATAAAAGTTTTATAGTATATATTCTAGAATCTCTATAGTTATACTAATTAAAAAGCTAATAATTTTCTTTTATAATAATTTATAGTATTTTATAATAAAATTAATTAATAAGTCTTACTTCTATAATATAAAATATATTATATATTATTTATAGCTATAAATTTAGAATAGAATTAGTAATTAGTTTATTCTAGAGCTATTATATTTTTTTTATTATTAACTAACTTATTTTTAATATAAAGATATACTAACCTTAATTATAATAAAATCTTATAATTAAAATTCTAAAGTATTTTATTATATATAAATTAAGAATATAAACGTCTCTAATATATTTTATTTATAATATTATAGAACTTTATAAATTAAAATAGTATTTATAATAATATTTTAGTTAAACTAAATTTACTCTATAAGTATTAGGTTATATACTATAAAACTTTTATATAATAAATTTTTTATATATATTTAAAATATATTAAAGTTTT
>JALNQK010000371.1:0-17849 GCA_028458525.1 Ophiosphaerella herpotricha
GGGTATTACCGAGGGTTTTGGGGCACCAAAATTAGTGGGGGAGGTGTTATTGCCGATGAGTATGGGTGGGTTTGGGTGTGTTTGGGGTGGGCATGTGCCCCCCCCCCCCCCCCCAAAGCATTGCCGTCACTGTGGACGCTCGTGGCAGCTATTCCCACCGCAAATTCGCGCCGGAACATGTGTGAGATTCTCCAGCACAGGATTATATACAATCTTTCGGACCATATCAGGTGCAATTTGTTTGTCGTAGAAAGAGTGATTGCATTTGTTCAGGTTGTCTCATTGCTGCGTTTGTGCCAAGGTCAGGACAGTTATGCCCGTTGCAGACCAGATGGCGTTGCATAATGCCGTGAATTAGTATATGGGTAGCAGGTAACACATGTTTGCTACCTAGGTACCATTTTCTTATCACCTATGGTAACGCAATTAGGCTATGTGCCTAGGTACGTAGATACTCATCAATCATGAGTGTACCAGAAATAACTTCATCACAAAAGCCGGATCATCTGGCTGTCACCCGACTTGAAAGGTCACTGCGCCTCTGGCCATTTTGCAAGCATGTTTTAAGTGATTCTACGTGCGGAACATCGTGCGTAACAGGCTGAAAAGGGGGTCAGAAAGAAGAGTACTTAGATTATCCTACTTGATCTCATTGTCATCGTCAATGGCATGATAGCGCTTGACAGTGTGATTATAACAAGCGCTCAATTACTATTACGCTAGATAAGACACATTGATTCAATATTTTGTTAAATTATCAAAAGATGGTAGCGTAGTGTCATGAATCATAAATCGAACAAGTAGTAGTTGCTACTTTCTTACATATGATGATGTGCATGATGTCTTCACATTATGAAGAAGTTATCCATCTTCTCTCCGCCAAAGTTCTCGCGGCACGTCAAAAAGCCTAACATATTTTCCGTGAATTCGAGCAATCATATTAGTTTTTTACTAAGAAACTATCAGTTCTATTTTAGACTACACGCGGCAATATTACAATGGCATATGATTGCAAACGTACCTTTCCATTCTATAGGGCGACGAAGACGTTCTTGCTATGAGCGTACAATCGCAACCCACACATACTTTTTCTAGTACGAAGGCGCAAACACTCTCTACTCCTGGCCCTAGTAATTCTATAGATAAGTCACTTCTTTTACAAATACAGCGCATTGAAGCGCCTCCACTCTCTCGCCTCCACCCTTTCCTGGCATTAAAAAAACTCATATGCCTGATTTGCCATTCCCACACATCATGCTTTCCATTTGACTCCCAGCGGTGTCGCATCCGGCAGCGGCGTAGCCTGCCTCGTCGCAGTGAGCGTCTTGGTACTTAAAAACGGTGGGCCATCCGAGGGTGTAACCGTAACTAGGACAACCGAAGGAATCAAGGTATGCGTGACATGGGCTGATGAGACTAACGGTGTCACAGCATCGTCGTCCCGTTTCGCAAGGGAAGGGAGAGGCAATAGGGTGTTGTAGACACCCGTACCGATAGTGGAAGTACTGTATGGCGCTATGGAAGCGCTTGATGCGGTGTGGTAGAGGCCGGGTTGCGTTGGGTCAATGCCGGTTGGATACGTGGAGGGCCTAGGATTACCAGTTGGGCGTACGTACCCGGAAGCGGTACCGGTAGGCCAATAGACGCCTGAGGGTAAGAACGGCAAGTTTGGGTATGGATACGGGAATGGGAATGTTATACGGCGGGGCTGAACTGAGTGATGTTCCCGCTCTATGTTGGGCGTAAGTACAACGTTCGGAGAGCTAGGCGAAGAATGTACTTACCCATATTTGGGATGCTGTAGGGTAGTGATGCAGAGACATGGGACGAGCTTAGCGAAAGGAGGAAAGGAAGGGTGAACTTCATGATGGGACGTGAAGGGGTGGGTGTATACGCTTGGATAAAATGTGAAAGGAGTAAAGGCGGCGAGGAATGCACAAAGAAAGAGCGATATAAGAAAAATTGAATCGTCTTATACTATCCTTCTAGGACCCGGGAAACCGGAAGAAAGCCTTAGAGAACTACGCCGTAGCGTCAGGTAAATTGTCTTGTGAGCGCGGCTAGAACATGGCACAGTTAGAAACATCAGCAAGTCTCCGAGACGATCACTTTGCAGGACTGAAGATCTTTGATGCCTTAGACCTGCATTTATCGATGTAGAAAAAACCAGTTGAAAACTCGCAGGACACAGTCGTGTATGGCTCGGAGGAGCCAGCCACTCCGGTATCGACTACAAATAGGTGGGATGGATGCTGTCGCTTCCGGACGTTCGTCAGACAGATGAGTAGCGTTTCTAGGAAACGCCTGTTCGTTGGCGTTGGCTGAAACTACAAGGCATACAAGCACATAAATCATCGAATCGGTGACGTCGAGCGCTTGACGCCCTTGGCAAATGTGGCTTATTGCAGGTTTGTGTATTGGCACCCGGCTAACCAAATTAGAAACATACATAAAAAGTGAACAAGTGGAGTAGTTCTGTGCCTCTTTCGTTTCAAGGCCAGACTATGCCTAATATGGGTTAACGTGTCTGTGCGCGTGATGCTCGCGTTCGCGTGATGCTCACCGAACACCAAAGTCGCGATCTCAAAAATAAGGCTGCAGAGCCACATATAATAGCTATTATCACGAGATTTTGTAGTAGAGTAGTAACTAGAGGCTTGCAACTAATTTAGTCTATCTGAATTTTGCTGGAAGGCTAACGTTGCAGCTAGAGCGAGTAGTTTTGAGTGGAGCTGCTGATGCAGCTGCTAGAGACTCCTCACTGCCAGCAGCGTTAACTACCTGTTTGCTGCGCTTCTTCTCCCGAGTAGATAAAGCTAAAGCTTTTCTCTTCTACCTCTAGCTAGGTTGTATGGGGTTTTTAGTGTTAATAGCTGCGCGCCGGGCTGCGCGCTAAGCCGCCTTATCTACTCTCTCCTTCTCCCTTACTAACTTAGCTGCCTCTCGTACTACACGCCTCTCCTTAGCTAGCTTCTTCTTACGTTAGCAAGCAGCCTATTGTAGCTCTCTCTTCTTAGCTTTTTAAAGCTACTTCTACTCTTTCTCCTACTCCTCTACCTTCTTACAATAGTAAGCCTCTCTTATCTTATATAGCAACTAGAAGATAGCTCTACTGTAGTACTCTTCGCGCTACTAGAGGTTAAGAGGCTTGCTCTTTTTCTTATACCTCTCCTAGATACTAAGAGCTTATTGTAGTCTCTTATTCTTATACTATAGAAGCTTATTTTAAGCTTAAAGGTAGTAGAGTAAAGCCCTTAGTATCTTAGCCTTAGTCTAGGTAGTATCCTTTATAGCACTCTAGATAAGGTAATCTATCTACTTCTAGTTACTGTTAGAGAGGCGTAATAGTAATATAGAGCTCTAGCTCTTGTTAGCTAACAAGTAAGTAAACTGTTTAAGGATTGTATTAGCGTCTCTTAGCTAGATACCTATAGCTTTAAACAACTTAAGTATTGTTAGAGCTTTAAAGGATAATATCTAGGCTTACTAGAAGAGTAGAAAGAAGTTGCCTTTACTAACTGTAATAAGGCCTTAGGCTTGCTAAAGGTAGGAAGTAAGTTTAGCTAAGTAGGTAGAGGCAAGAGGCCTAAATATTACTACGTCAAGTAGCTAGAGGGAGTAAGTTAAATAGGGAGGAAAGATAGTAAGTAGGATCCTATTTTTATTACAAAAGTTAATAAAAGCTAGAGTAATATATAAGCTATACCTATCTAAGATAAGTAACTAATATAAGCGTCTAGCTTTGCCTATAGTATAGTAGTTAAATACCTGCTTAAGCTATACTAGGCCGACGTTGTTATTTATCTACTTAGATAGAGATGAGCTAATAAAGACCTAATACTCTCTAGCCTTAATTACGTCTACTTATACTAACCTTATAACTCCTTAGGCAGCCTCGTAGATAAGTCTAGGTAGTAGAGACGTCCTATCTGTATAGATACACGCTAGGGTAGTTATCTACTTGCGAGAGCTATCTTAGAGAGCTGCTCGAACTTCCTTTCTCTCCTATATTGCTCGGCTAAAGATGCGTTTAGACCTTCTAGTAATACTAATTATAAAGCCTTTCTTATCTATATTATATATATACTGTAGCTCTATCTAATATTCCTCTATCTTCTAATATAACAAGTTAAAGTATAGCTTATAGTTTGTATAAGAATTAGCTTTGTAGCGTTTACAGTCGATGCCGGTGGTCCATTTGCATATAACTGAGCTGCTGTTTCGATAGAGGAAGCGAGTAACCCAGCTCTAGCTAACTGGCTCGTGAGCTATATGTGACGCAAAGGTTCTTATTATCTGTCTTGTAGGTGGAAGGCCTCTCTCTGTAAGCTTTTTGATATACCGTACAAGCTCATCCTCTTGTTGTAGGCTGAGCTTTCTCTGGTTGAGTTTTTTGGTCTGATGTGAGCTTGACAGGCCGCGGTATCTTCGGCTTAGCGTAGTTCGTTCAACACCAAATTTAGCAGCAACTTCGATATAAGTAAAATCTTCTCCTGGTCCTCGCGATTCGATTTCTTCAATCGCAGCTTGAATTGGGTCCATATTGGTGGAGTTATCGCGTATTGTAGAGAGGTGGGTCAGGCTCGAGTTTGGTGTTCGGTGAGCATCACGCGAACGCGAGCATCACGCGCACAGACACGTTAGGGTAGGCTTTCATGAGGACGCAGATCATAGACACGTACTGCGCACACCCTTGTCCCGTTGCTTCGGAACGATATTTGAACCAACGCCGCAGGGCAGTGATGGGATTTTATAACTTGCTATCAATTCTTTGCCATGATAGGACTTTCTTTGAGACAGTGTCTCGAAAGTCTTCCCCGATCTTTCCATGAACAGCTCCTTTCACAGGACTACGAGTTTGAGAGCGAGAACAGGCAGAGCTTGACTAATCGAAAGTTCTGGAATTTGAATCGCTGGGAACAGGACCCTTAGACCTTCAAAATTTCTGTCCTTTTGGGTACCGGAAAACTTATGTATACCTTTCATCCATCCAGTCCATCAATCCATGTAAATGACCACTTTTTGATACCAACACGAAGAAAAACATCAAAGCTCAGCATATACAACAACTCCCTCACCCCTTATCCAACTTTATCTTCAAAACAACACCGGCCTCGCCCAGAAGAGCCTACATTCACCCATAACACAGCTTTACTCGCACAAAGCGGAGCCCCTCTCAAACCACAATCCCACCCACTCTCATTTCGTCCATACTCTTTCCTCCTCTTCAAAACCCCCAATTCCTCGGCTCCAACCCCCCAAAATCCGCACACTTCACCTCACCATCCCACACCCCCTGCGCCAGCGCCAGCCCCGTTCCCGGCCCATTCTGAATCCCCCAACACGTATGCCCCACGCCCACCCACAAGCCCTTCACGCCCGTCTCGCCCACGATCGGCCCCTGCCGCCGCGCTTCCACCTGCGGCAAATAACATGCCTGCCGCGCCGTCACCTCGCCGTCACGCAGCTCGCGCGAGATGGCTGAGACGTGCCGGATTATTGTGTCGCAGCGGGATGCGTCGGGGCTTACATGTGCGGTGGTGGGCGGGAGGCGCACGAGCGTGTCTGCGTCGCCACAAGCGTAGACTTCGTTGTTGGGCCGCGGGTATATTTCTGGGGTGGCAATTTCGCCATCTGGGAGGGCGATGGATGTGAAAAGGGCATACGGGGTAACTGGTTTGGCGGGGCGGATGGTAATACTATGAGCGCGAAGGGCGGATATTGGGGCCTGTGGGCAGAGGGTGGGAGTCCAGGGGCCAGCGGTGAGGACGACGGTGTCGGCGGGGAGGGTAGTGGGGGTGTGTGTTGTGGCGGACGTGTATGTGACTGACGAGACGGTGGAAGAGGCCTGGTTGATGGATGTAGCAGACCCGTAGATGATGCTCACTCCGCGTTCTTCGGCGAGTTGCGCCATGCTGGTTGTGAATTGGTACGGGTGGACTTGGGCGGTGGTAAGTGGTGTGCCCATTTCTTCGTAGTTCTTTATCCCTTCTGCCGCAATCCAGTCGAGGTGCTTTGGTACGCCTGCAGAGCGCAGAAGGTCTTTTGCTTTTTGGCTGCGTTTTGGGAGTGGTGTGGACGAGTTGGCTGTGTTCTTTTCTCGGGCACCTGGATCCAGGATTCCGTCTGCATCAATCTGGCCACACGCCAATGCGCGATATCCCCATCTCTCTGCTCCTCCATACCTCTCTGATAACTCTTGATGTAACCGATAGCTCAGTGGCACAATGCACTCCGGATAGGCCCATAGCGCAAGCAACCCGCCTGCCTTCCCCGACGCTCCGCCAGCAACCTTAGTTGCTTCGAGAAGCGTAATCGCATCTATGTCTCGATTGAACTTTTCATCATGTGAGACAAAATACGCTGTGCAACAGCCAATGATGCCGCCACCTGCATTGATCAGCACAAAAACCGTCAAGCAGAAAACGCAACAAATGAACACACCTACCGATAATCACAATATTACGACCTTGCCGTTGCTCTGCCATATACAAAAGCTGATTCCTCGGCAGAGAGAGTATCTTGGTGGCTGGCACTAGCAGGGATGCGAGCCGTCTTGGTCATGCTCTGTGCGTTATTCCTATTGAGTGCGAAGCTTCAGTAATGCTTCATATTGGTTTTGAAATAACCATACACCTCTCTATGCATAGCTTCATTTTTGCCCTTTAATAGGCGCTGAAAGCATTTCTTACAAAACCCATACTCCTCCGTTTCCAGGACAACACAACTAAGCATGCGTGCTCCAACTCGTCGCGTTCGAGTTATAATGTATCCAAAGACCGCCAAATAAGCAACCGCTAGACAACCCAACCATTATGGCAACGACGCCGCCACTATCGCCTTCAATTGCTGCTGCGAGGTTATCGGGGGTGGAAGGCTGGATTCGGCAGCTTCCTGAACCGGCCCTGGCCCGGACAGACGCTTTCCCCCCACCGCCAACGCCTGAGAAGACCTCCGCGCCCTGTGCCTATATGATGTCGACGTGCAATAACGGTCATAAACGACGGAGATGCGACGCCGGTTCCGAAATTTTGCCCAACTACGGCGTATCGGCAGCCGGAGCGGCTTCGGAAGTGGGCGCGCTGACCCTCGATGAGATGAACACTCTCGGCCCACCAAGCAGCCAAGCTGGCACCAGAAGCCCTCGCCGGGCAAGTAGCCCCTCGTGCGATAGCATTGCTGCACTAGCTTATGCGACTCCTCCAACGATAACAGAACCGATCTCGGGGCTGAAGAAACCGCCGCCGCAGAAAGTAAGGGATGTCATAGAACGGCTGGAGGAGGGTCTAGACAAGGGCTGGATACCCGCGGGGTTCCGGAAGCTAATTGAAGAAGATAAAGAGCTTGGATACCAACAGATTGTGTCTTGCGCTTGGGGTGAGAGCACAGCGCGTGACCACTCGTTGGACGTTGACAGCGAGGAATGTGAAACACCACTGTACGTATTGCGGGAGGTTAAGGAGATCTGGTTGAATGCGCGCGTGTGCGAGTTGATGGGGCGCGATGAGAACGCGTGGTGCATGGACGTGGTTCGGCCGTTGATAGAGCTCGCACTCAGACTTGAGGGGGAGGATAAGTTCTGGCTTCAGAGCGTGTATGTAACCCTCCTCTACTTCTTTCTCAGCACTCATGCTAACCTTTGAGCAAACAGTCGCAGGCCATCGCCAGCGAATTTCTCTCCTCTGCTCCCGACATCGCTGGCAAACCACGCCTTCTTGACTGCAAGGCCGATTTCACACTTTCTTTCTCTCACAGGCCATCACCAGGCTTCAAAGGCCTATACAACCGCCTGCAAACTGTAGGCAACCCCGTCGTAAGCCACATGACGGACGTTTTCACGGAGACAACCGCTCTCTTCTCCTGTGTAGAGGTCAAGTCTGCTAGTGGCAACCTTACTGAAGCCGGATACCAACTTAGTGTATGGATGGCGGCTAGCCTACGGAAGAAAATGCAGCTTGCGCGGCGCGCAGGACTAGTAGATAAGAGCAATCTAGTGGAGCCTTGCTTCGCTATCGTGGGACACTATACGCACATTTACTTTGCGTATATGCTGTCGGAAGAAAGGGACACGGTGCATATCCTAGGACCGGAGGTTAGTTCTCTTCTTTTCTGCGAGACGAGGAGTGTGAGTAGTGTCTTTCGGGCGCTAAGACTTTGGCGCAATGTGATCAGGTACGGGAGGGATGAAGGTAATGATGGGTTCTGGGGTAGCTTCATGGGGGTAGTGCTGCAAAAGCTCGCCAGAGACGCTGATGAAGGACACAGTGCTGCTCTCGCTTCTGCGACATAGTCTTCTACTCTACGAGAGATGCACTCAGGCTTGTACAACATACACTAGACCTACCTAGACATCAAATAACTTTTAATACTATGGCGAATTACAGTGCATAAATCTTCGTAATATTTAATGCCTACGCTTAGGAGTTGAGTTCAAGCTGCACTGAGGCGTTAGCCAAGGTATGCGAAACCATGCTCCTTTCCTCTTACGTTATGGCTAAGCACTTTTTGGAGGTATGAAAGAGTTTGCAAATATTAGTTCGAGTAGCAGGAATACATCTCGACTGATCTTCGAATGCACAATCATTATCAATATGATCCTGCTCCTATAGATCAAGTACTACGGGATCAATATATAATTCTATGACTGACATGTTGGGCAAAATGTGGGTTCATGAAATGGTTTGGATGGGATTTGGACTGTATCTGCAAGTACCACGCACGAATCACTGACAAAGCTTTATGACTATAAGATGTCTGAATGACAGGATTGATATAGCTTACGTTTCGTGCAGGGTAACGTGTCCGAACGTGACTTATAGGCACGTGGCAAGGAATAGGGGCATAACTAGAAAGTCGATATAGTTGCCTGAGTTGCTAGGCCACAACCCAGGTAGTAAAGAAGTTTCTTTTCTGCTGAATCTCCATCCCCTTCAATAATCAAACACGCGATCACATTTGCTTTCCGGTATGAATAGTCAGTCTTCGCGCTATGGAGACACTGACCAAGCTACCGTGTGTCGTTCCAAGTCCATGTGGAGGCAAGTTAGGTCTTGGCCAAGTAATTCATGAAATACTGCGCTAGGCCTTCACGGCCAAAACATAATAATGGCTTCTTACAAACTATATACATCAA
Organism: Ophiosphaerella herpotricha; assembly: GCA_028458525.1. Taxonomy (NCBI): domain Eukaryota; kingdom Fungi; phylum Ascomycota; class Dothideomycetes; order Pleosporales; family Phaeosphaeriaceae; genus Ophiosphaerella; species Ophiosphaerella herpotricha. Next base: position 9,134 of record JALNQK010000371.1, read on the forward strand.
TGAGTAACTATAGTAAAGCGAGTATTGGCATCGGCCTGAATTCTACACGCCCCGATGTAATGGGATCGTATAGGGCAGGATTGTATGTGCGATGAAACCTAGTAGCCCAACGTAAAATGAATGCTAGTAGATCGAAAGAAGTAATAATACAGTGCTAAGGGAGAGCTAGATTACGGAGGTGTATGTGTAAGCAGTAGCCAGAATCAAATTTCAACATCGGAAGGACCACTCCGCATCCGACACTCCAAACCCTTTGATGCTAATTGATTACCCTTTGACATGCTTCGCGATTTCTTCAAGTATTTCGGCCAGAAGTGAGCATATGGTGATTCCCTAATCAGGTTAACTATAAGTCAAATCAACCAATAACTAGGTCTTATTCCGAGTTGGATGACTGTTTTAGCGCCTTTCGCCAGAACAATAATGCAAAGACCCATGGCAGTGACAATTTATAGTCACCAATATAGACTGCAGGAATAAGTTGTGTAGATTTTGAACATTGTCACTTCCGTAGCAGAGTCGAAAGACGACAATCGCTTTGTAGCAGTAGGGCAGGGCAAAGCCGGGGTTCATTCTAATCACACCAGGTACTTGGTAGTTTTTGGAAAACCTGAGAGACCGCAGAATTGGTCACCATGAGCACGGGAGTAGTGATAAGAATAGCGTAGAAAATTCCCTTTTCGATGGCAGAATGAGGCAGGAAAGAGAGGAACCCCACCTTAACTTGTATATTAACAAATTACTTTCAATTATAAGAGGAGGTTTACCAACCATGATTAGAAGTTCCAGTCAACCAATGTAATAATATAAAAGCTCGAACAGCAAGTGTTGACCCCTGTGGTAGTGAAGCTTCTGTTCACGCTGTATGTTAGATTTATTTAATTTCTCCGAGATAAACCAGGTAAACCTTTTGATCGTACGTCTACCTTAGGCAATCTGTTTTGTCATAAAGTCCTTTAAAGGAAGTTTCGAGAGGCTTTAGATATTTGGGGCTTTAACTATAGCTATATATCCCCAGATTTCGGTTCTTAGAATCTGTTCGAACGCAGCCCTACTCCACTACGGCAAACAACCAAAAAGGTGAGAGTAATCAACAACGTTAATTATCGAAGTGGAATAGTGCATATTGCCACAGGACCCTCCGGGTCCGGAGCCTCTCCGGCTTGCGCTTGCGTAGCTACCGCGTAGCCTGACAGAATCTACTAATTGTGGGTTAGTTCTGACTTAGACGTCGAAGCCGAATTAATAAAGAAGCAAAATAATAGTGTCCCGTACTCCGATATCTAGTAAGCTTGTAGAGTAGCGGTGAATTGTGGGAGGATTGTCTTGAGTTTTATCTGCCTACTAACTACTCGCAAAGGGAGTTTATACCCCGAGATAACTAGAAAGAAACGTCGAAAAAAAGGGCGATTATATACGTATGGGGTGGACCTGGAGAGCAACAGCTTGTCAATGCTACGCGGGGACCTGCTTAGAAGTAGAAATTTATAAAACGGGTGCTTCATTATCTATATAGAGTATCTATGGCGTTTCTGGAGGCGTTTTGCCCCTTGTGTTCAGGACAATCCTCATTCGGCTCGTCATCATTCTTGGTATCTCCAGCTACTTCGGCGCGAAAAGAGCGAAACAGGATGATCAAGGCAACATGCTCATGTGTATTCGCGACGCCAAAGCTTCAAATATATCCCATGAAGAAAAACCTGCCGGGCTCCAACTGAGTTTTATTACAAGTGAAACTATAGAAAGAGAATTTCATCTTAGAGACTAAAAAACTGCAGACGTTCTACTCTGATCCAATCCCCGATGTCTTAGGGCTTCTTACGAAGAATTGCGCGGCAAAAAGGGGCAACTATATCGTGACATCATTAGTCTCGATATGTAACGAAACAATGGTCACTAGACCTGACGTTTTGAAGTTATTGGCAGAGCCTGATTTGACAGGTATAATTGAGGTCACCCCAACCAAATACAGTAAATAACACATTCTCTAGCTGAGGAAAACTGATAGAAAGAGAGATGAGACCAGTTCTCTTCAACCACGGCGGCCATGTCATCACGAACTATGCCTGAGAACCTCTATTGAGTCTGGGTGATGTTCTCCGCACGCCTAGTTTCCCGAGCTTAACCGGTGCTTAGCACGAGGCTCTCGACTTCCTCGGGGTCACAGCTATAGTATATAGCCTAACTTTAAGAAATCGACCCGGCGATCTGGTCTTCATCAACAATGACGGACTTCTCGACCCACGAAAACCATTTGAGGATGACGGCGAAAATAGCTGCTACTTAATTCGTTTGTGGTTGAAGAAAGAAACCCTGGCACGGAAACTTCTACGCGTTTTGCGAGAAGGGAACGAACAACTTTTCCAAAGTAATGAAGTGCAGGAACAGTGGAACATTATGCCAACGCCACGCCTAGCATGCACGGTAGCCGAAAGGTCAAGCCCTTAGCGCCCATGTAGCTGTTGAAAAGTTGTTGTTGCTCCCGCCACGAATCTCTTTAATTTTATCTCTTTCAGCCTTGAAAATGTTTGCAAATGTGGCTGGTTCAAGTCTGCTTGTGTACCGCAGACGTTATCGCAATGAAATAAGCCCCAAATATTTCTTGAACCCCTGAGAGGGTGAATGAAACGCAACTTGAAATGTCCGTTCAACACTTAACTAGAAAACGGAAAAACATATCAATGAGGTGTATATGGGAGTGACTTATTTAAAAAAAAAAAAAGTGTGCACTGCATTCATACTAGCCAAAAATGCATGTTCATTGCAACCACTTAAAACTCAACTAAATATCGTAGACCATGCGAAGTGATCAGATGACCCTGACCCCGTACAACTCATTGAGTCCGACAATTAGTCGGCAGTCGATGTCCAGAAAAGATTCATCTAAATATCAAGCCGCCAACTTTCTATGACGTTTCAAAGACTTCACCAGACATTCATCCTCTGAAACCCCCGAAGGCGATTCTCGCCCTGTATTTCCTGAAAATGGAGTCTTTGACCGCAATATAAGACTATGCAACCAGCCCCATTGCTATTTATAGCCGAATATCGAAGCGATATAACATTCTAGGAACGGAAGGAAATATAAATGATGATTGGGATGCATCTTTGGTGACCCCCCCACCCCCCCCCCCCCCCAAAAAAAAAAAAAATCGCATCAACAATTTGTCGTCCCAGAAGATCGCCTGGCATCTCGGGTGGTGCCAATACCGATGCCAACTCGATTCTTTGCCTACCCGATCTCAGCAATTGGGCAGCTGCCTTTTTACGAATTGACATTTTTCCATTCCTGGTCACCAGGCTCATCCCACCGAGCTACGTCCAATACAGCAATCTGCTCGGACCCTTCTAGTTAAGAGGTAAAACAACGTACTGGCTTTGGGAATTTGCCAACACCTGCCGAGGCCTGCTCCGGGCCTGGGAGGCACGAATGCCCAATTTCCGAGATTATTGTTGTTAGGTGCCATTCGGATCATGGGTTGTTGTGGACGACGTCCATGCTGACATGGACAAAAATGGAAATCGTTTTTCATCCGGCCTATAGCGTTGAACAAAATTGGCTCTTAATATAGACTTTGTAGGGCACGTGGTCTTTGGGATCCGCGCGGTGGCCGGAGGCGATTGATCTAGCGGATCTAAGACTACACAGTTAACCACATGAGTCGACCTAAACGTGGTGTTTGCGACAATTATGGTTATAACAAATAAGATGCATAGACGCCGATTAGTTTTCAAGCAAATCAAACCACTCTGGAATCTCCTGGATGAGATTCCACATGTACTTCTCCAGCCTAGCTGCGCACTTAGCATAGACCGTTGTTGCGTCATTATACTTTCGACAATTACTGAAAACCAACTTAAGGTCATTGACAAGGTCCCTTGGGGAATTATAAAAATCTTGTTCCAATCTCTCTTCCATAGTGGTCAAATCCATTGGCGATGTAATGACATTGTAGTAATCAGGGACTTCGTCTTTGTCGACTGGTTTGAGGAAAGGCCACGCTTGTTTGTGGCTTTGGATTTGATACAAGAAAAGTCTGAGGACGTTGAAGTGGCGTCCTCGCCGCGGCTCCCGTGCTATCTCGTCCATTTTTGGAGACCAGCCAGTTTCCTGAATAGCTGGGATAGAGTAGGGATCGATTGGAGTGATAACGCCGTTGGCCCATTGTTTTGGGGGTTGATGGATAACATGACTTTTGCTCAAATTACGAATGTGAGCTAGTACAGTTTCCTTCTGCTTCTGAAGCATACGACCAACTTCAAGATAGCGTATTCGGGGAAGCATAGTGCATTGCATAAGTGTTCCTCCTTCGTAGTCTTTGATATAACCCATCCATTCAGACTTTGGGAGAGTGATCTCTTTGGTAAAACCTTGTTTTTGGAAATACCCTGTAGCGAAATTGTCCGCGTAAGTTAGAAAGTGCATTACTGGGGAAGTGGCTCGAACGTAATCCTTTAAGTGGGCCATGAGATGCGCCCCGTATCCTTTCACCTGTTGATCAGATGATACCGCCAAAAAGACGATCTCAGCGAACTTGTGGTTCTGGAACTCTCGGAACGATATTCCGCCAATGACCTCCAGAGGATGTTTAAGGATAGCTATAGATAAATGAGTGCGATCATAAACAAGACGTGCGATATAATCCTTAGGCATGTTCGGAAGCTGCTTTTGAAATAAGTTCTTCAAACCTGTAAGGATAATAGTGCTTTCTCTGCTGCCATTGTTGTTGACAACCCGGAATTCGATTTCACCATTTCGTTCTTCTAAAACTGCAGGCTTTAGAAAAGTTAGAAACTTTGCCGAAATCTAAAGCCACTAGCGTACCTTCTCAGGGAAAGGAACCCTCTTGGTTGTGTTTGGAGGCTGAATATCCGATTCGGTCAACCCATCATCACACCCTTCATCTCTCTTCGCCCCAGGGGCAGTGTCCGGTTCCTCGGATAATTTGCGCTTCTTGCTAGGAAGATTTTGCTCGGAAACGCCTGAGACCGAGTTCGCCTCTTCTTTATCCATCTGCGGTGAATGCTGTTGAACCTAGACTTTCGACAGGTGGTTCGAGCCAGAGGAGGCTCGCCTTATCGTGGCCTCCAATCCTGAACGGTCGGAATAAATTATATTTGATTGTTATTTTTAGTAGAGTCGCGGGGGTGAGTTGAATCGTTGAGCATCGAGTGATTTGAACGTTTAGGCTGCCTAACGTTGTTCTGGACTGTGGTTTTCCGTTACGGCTCAACTTCGGCTCAAGCCACGTGACTGGGGGCCGTACGTCTATATACTACATTCAACTCAACAACTACTCCCCTGCACTACCGGCAATTTTTCCTCAGGCACCACTATGCCCCCTAATTCATTATTTCCCACTTTTTATCCTACTATCTCTCCTGTAGCTGCAGCTATTTCCCTGCAAAGTCGTCGTTTCCCGTCTGTGCACCCTAATTTTCTTGATTTTCTACCGTGCACGGCCTTTTACTGACCTCCGTTCCCCGTAACCAATTCACAGAAACGTTGGCCCGTAACTAACTGTAACCAATTTGCAGAAACGTTGGCCTGTAGCTAACTATAACTAATTCGTAGAAACGTTGGCCCGTACTATACTTTTCCCAGCAAATTCGGCCAATGTAAACAGATAAGCCTTACACGCGTTGGCCGATCCACTTTCGTCTAGGCACCAACAGACATCCAATTCCGCAAATGCCCAACTGCACCGCTGCTAAGTTTGCCACAGGCACCACTATACCCCCCCAATTGATTATTTCTCACTTTTTACCCCGATATCTCTTCTATACCTACTGCTGTCGCCCTGCAAAGTCGTCGTTTTCAGGCCGTACCCTACCCGCTTCTACTTTTGCGCGGCCCGTCAAACTAGCACCGAGAATCCCGGCGCAACGCGCGGAACACCAAAAAACAACACAATAACCCTAACACGCGGCAACTCCACAACCGTGGGGAATTTAGAGGAAGAGATTTGCGGGGGTAGAATTGTGGGATCAAGGAGGTAGAATTCCATGGGCTGGAATTGCGGATAGCTATGGTGTTGTGCGTTCAACGTTGCAGCAACGCTGCCTTGGCATTTCTACCTCGCGCAAAGACAAGGCCTCCTAGCAGCAGGTGCTTTACCTATACGAAGAGGATTCGCTATATAGAGCGCTTAGCAAGGCAGGGCCTACCACCAACGAGGGCTATTATTCGATATTTTGGCTCATGGGATTGCCCACAGGCAGCTAGGTAATATAATAAACTTTATTATAAAATGGTCAACTATAAGGTTATAGTTCTATTAAGTCAGTGCTAGAATACACATGTGACTCCTAATCTTGTTGTGATATATGCTCACGGTTCGTAGAAGGAGCTTTATCTCATCTCTTTGCCGTCTTCAAGCACCCTTGTTAGTTTTGATCTTGTGACTGTATTTGAACTGCGTCCTTTATAGGGTCAAAGGGTAGGTTGCAGGGAGCTGTGTTACCGGGAAGTCGGTTATCAGGGAGCGGATCCCGAGAAGAACTCTCGTTTGATGTGGATATTGTGTGACTTGCTTCGGTCTGGGCTGTTTTTCCTACAAGCCTATTAATATTCTAGTCTAAACCGGGAGATGTATAGTAGCTACGGACTTACCCCTTGACATTAATTTAGCCATCCGCCACCTAAGAATCTCCAAAGTAACCTCTGGAATCTCCCTTGCGCGAAGTTTTTCGTTGACAACACTTAAGAACGTAGCTTGCTCCGAGTCCATCAAACCACCCCAAGATTTGCCCCGAAGAAGTCGCTTTGCCTCATCTCTTGTAAGACTCTAGTTACAATTAATGCAAATCTGAAAAAGGTAGTGCGCATACGGCCTTACCTGAAATTGTCTCCATTGGTTGAATGAATGGCCTGCTAAACTTTGCACGTCTTCGGCCCTAGTTCTTGCTTGGATGACCGTCATAGCGGTATAATGTGCATCAGTCTGAGACTGTTTGGTGACACTGGGCACAAAGCGGGGCTAAAATTCTTTACGCCGGGAGAATCAAAACGCCGCCGATCTCATCGTGTACCGCGTGGCCACGTATTCAATTGCAGTTGGCGAAGCTCAGCCTCGCGTGGGAACTTTGATGATAGGCTAAGCTAAAGCAAAGGCCGCAGACGGCCTGTTGAGAAATGGCCAGTATGTAGTTTAAACCGAATCATCAGGCCGCAAATGTTACCCGTGTCGCCCGTGTCGCCCACATTATATCTCCGCATGATACGAAGAGTGTTGACAAGACGTCTCGCATCCCTGTCAAAGTTTGGCTAATCAGAACCCGAGACTAGGTATATCCCAACGCGTTGATTGGCCAAATTTTGATCGGAATGCGATCCACCTTGTCAATACCCTGTGACCCCAGCAAAAAATATCAAAAACATACAACAGCGGGGATTCGCCAGTGGTCACCCACCTGACTACTAGTCCGCCGGTACGCTGCTTAAGTTCTGCTGAGCGAACGGGAAGCACTGCATTCAGCGTCCTATGGTCGTATGTGAAAGACTATGACATTTACAACATAAACATCCTCAAGCCAAAGGCCTACCTACTACTATATCCCCCCAAATACCCTATACCAAAGTCTATCACACACCCTAGTATTCAACTATTTATATATTGTTATTTTCTTCTAAATAACTATTCTTAGTAAGTATCTTCTATTTTTAGTATTATATATTTAAGTACTAATATATTCTATTAGCAAAGTAGCTATATTACTAAAATAGCTACTTTTACTTAGTATTAACTTTCTATCTTTACTTCTTAATAACTTTAGTACTATATAAGCTAAAGAGATAAATATAATATTATTTAAAAGCTATAATATAGGGCTTTTAAAAGATATATAAATTACTTAAATTAGCTTAGTATAAAGTAAGCTAGTAAATAAGTAGAAGTTAGGTTAGAGTTAAGTAGGCTTATATTAGACCCTAACCCTAACCTAGTACTCCTACTACTCTTACTACTACCTAGAGTCTATATAACCTAACCCTAACCCCTACTTATTCTTAGTACTAAGAATAGGTAGGGGTTAAGGTTAAGTTATATAGACTAGGTTACTTTAAGTCTAAGTAACTAGAAATTTATTATTTTATATATTAAGTTAAATATTTACTAATAGTATTATATATTTATTATAGCTAGTTATTATAATATAGAATTAGTCTTATTACTAGTAGACTTTTATAGCTACTTTAGTACTATAGCTCTATTATATATCTCTTTAATTAGTTATATACTTAAGTTTATAATAGTAGTACTTTACTAGCTCTAAATCTTTAACCTAGATTATAACTTTCTTTATATAAATAGTATTTAGATTATAATCTATTATAGTTAGTTACTATTATTAATATATATAATAAGTATATACCTTTAAGATATCTAACTATAAATACTTTAGTAGCTTCTTAAAGAGCTCTAATTATAGATACCTAATAGTATATAAAGTAGTAGGTAATAGCTATTATAAGCTTATAAATAAAGTATAAAAAAAAAAGCTTATAAATTAGTAGCTTAATACTCTTCTAATATTACTTAATCTTTCTAAAAGTAATAGCTATATATTATTAGTTTTAAACTATAATTAATAACTATAATAATATACTACTTAGCTTAAAGTAGTACTTAGGCTTTAGTATAATACTTATAAGATTCTTCTAAGTAGCTTTTATTAATAATCTCTTTCTAGGTACTTTTCTACTAACTAAAGATTA
>JALNQK010000372.1:0-17840 GCA_028458525.1 Ophiosphaerella herpotricha
GCTTAACTATAAGCTAGCTTATAAGCTAGCTTATAGGCTTATAGTAATAAAGTAATATTAATAAGATAATATTAATAATAATCTAGATAGTAATTAAGATTATAATAGTAATCGATCTTACGCGTATATATATATATACTAGCGCGCGCTAAGAGCTTAGTAAGTAACTTTAACTATAGTAGGGCTTAACTCTAGTATTATACTAGTAGCTAAGCTAGTAAACTAGTAGCCTCTAGGTATATCTAGACTTAGCTAAAGTAAGTACTAGTATATAAAGTAATATATTCTATATAAAGGTATACTTTAACTAAAGTAGTACTTTTACTTAAGTACTCCTTTAGCTAAGGCTTAATAAACTTACAAAGGCTCGCCCTAGTAAAAGCCTAAGTAAGCTAAGAATTTTAAGGATATTAAGAGGAGTATAGAAGTAGATAGAATAACTTACTTAATTAATTATTAATTTATTATAGAGATTTATTATATACTTACTTAAACTCCTTTAATTAAGTAATCTACCTAGTTATTACTAAAAAGCTTTTTTAGTAACCTCTATATTAAACCTCTTAAATCTAATAAGTATATATCTATTATATAATAGGTAAAGATATATATAGTATAAAAATATAATACTAGGTAGACTAATTTATACTTAATAGAAGATACTATATAATATACTAAGGTAAACTATAGGATATAGGTATAGCTAGAGTATCTATAGTTAGTAAATCCTAACTTAAAGTATACCTTAGAGAGAATTTATATATAAAAGTAGACTAAACCCTAAGAAAGATAAATATTAGCTTTAAAAGATAAAACCTAAAAAGATCTTTAGGTACTATATAAATTTCTAACCTTATTAGAATAGTTATATACTATATCCTAGATACCTTAATACTTTTTCTCCTATTCTTAGTAGATACTAACTATCTTAGAGTATACTTTAATAACGTACTTAATATTATTATATAAAAAGATAGTATAATAGTTTCTATTATATATAAATAGAGGTACCTATTCTTTAATATAAGTAAAAAAGAAACTACTTCTTTCTTTATAGAAATAGAACTAAGATACTTATACTAATACTTTAGATATCCTTATATAGAGAGACTATATAAGATATTAATAGAAGTAGGATATATAGTAAACCTATATATACTAGAATAAATTAGAAAATTCTACTACTTCTACTAACTATATAGAGCTATACTATAAAGGTTTAAGTTTATAATTAAAGATTACTCCTACTTTAACTATAAAATAATTATTAATATTATATATATTACTAATAAGGACGTCCTCTATATTATTAATATAGATACCTTTTTCTAAGCTACTATATTCCTTAAGTTAATAACTATACAAGATATATAGAAAGTACTATATAAATACTAGATAAATACTTACTAAGGACTTCTAGACTATATTATATATAACCTAAGAATAAACTTTATAGTAAAAGAATTTAAGAACTATATAAGAATTATAAGAGTAGAATATAGATAAATACCTATTAAAACCTATTAGGTAGTAAGAAAGATTAAATATACTTATATACTTCTATACTATATATTTAATATACTAAGAGTAGAACTTAACTAGAATATAGATAATAAAGATATCCTATAAATAGTAGTAAAAGCCTTTAATAATATTACTAGCTTAAATAAACTTATACTTACCTTACTTATTTTTAGTATATACCTAGGAATTAATAGAGACTTACCCTTATTACTTAATATTACTACAAGAGTAAATACAATATATAAAGCTATAAGAATAAAAAGGAATAAAAGAGTAAAAGCTAATATAAGTAAAATAATTAATACTTATAATAGCTCTAAATTATATAAGGTTTTAAACTTTTTTTTTAACTTAGAAATTATAGTATAAAGAGAAAAGAAAGGATAGGTTAAACTATATAAGATCTAAGGTATTAAAGACTAGGATATAGTAATTAACTTTAAGAATAGCCTAGCTATATTTAGATATACCTAGGTTAAACTATACTATTACGTAAACTAACTACTATACTCTAATACAATAGACCTAAATAGTATAGATAAGCTACTTACTATATAAATTAAGCCTCTAGTAACAAGAAGATATAGTTAACCTAGAAAGGCTATATAAGAAAGAGAAGAACTAGACAAAAACCTAATACTTATATAAGCTAAACTACTCTAGGTATAATAAAGAAAATAACTAAAGAAAGCTATATATTAAGAAGTAGATCTATTTATTAGCTAAAAAGAGAGAGATAACTATATACTTACTATTAAACTATATAAAAAAAAAATTATTATAATACTTAGTATACTATTTAAAGAATTAGACTATATAAAAATAAAAGCCCTTATTACTAGTAGTATATTTAAGATCTTAGTATTTAACCTAGAGAAATATTAAAGAAGAATCTTTAACCTCTAACTTATATAAGAAATTAAAGAAAAATAACCTAACTATATAAGAAATTAAGGTTAGTATTAGTAAGTTACTTAGATAAGAGTAAAGAAGAGATCTTAACCTAATTACCTATAATTTAATATATAAACTAAAGACTTATACTAGTAATTAGCTCTTCTTTAATTACTTTATATAGAATATACTATAAACTTAAGGATATTACCTAAGTATATATCTAATTAATAGATAAACTCCTCTACACACTATATATAAAGCTACTAAAGGAACTAAAGGACTTATTCTTACTTAATATAATCTTATATATTATATAACTACTTTATAGTATAGTAAAATTAGGCCTATACTAGTTTAAGATATATTATAACTACTATAAAGATAAACTTAAAATAAGGATATTTTTATATAACCTATATCTACTAATAATAAATAAATAATAAACTATATTTAAAATTATAAGATTATAGATAAATAATATAATTAGTATTATAACTCTAGCTTTTATATAGAGAGAATAAGATAAGCTAGAGTAAGTAAAATTCTATATAAAACTTAAAGTAATCTTATCTAAAGATAATCTAATTAAGTTTAATAGAGAAAAGATTATAATTATATAGAATAAACTATACCTTAAATAAAAAAGATTAACTAGCTACTTCTATATAATTAACCTTCTAGTAAAGAATACTACTTAATAATATATTATATAAAGAGCTAGAGGTATATATATTATATTAGTATATTAACTAGAAGTAGTATTTAACCTAATAATTACTATATAAACAACTACCCTAATAATAGAAGATATTAAGGCCTTTAATATACAAATCTAATAGTAAATTAATAACTAAAAATAAAGCCTAACCTTTATACTACTTTAGCTTAACTATATAAAGCTATTTATCTTTATAGATAAATTATTTATAAATAATAAAGATCTTAGCTTATAACTAGGATTTATTATTATCTTTACTATAGAATACTATATAAAAGATAGATATAGTTTTAAAATCTATAAAAATATTATATACTAGAACTCTATTAAATATAAAAGAGTTACTTATAGTATCTTAGTAAGTAAACTATATAGAGTAGTAAATAGATTTAATAGTATAATTACTATTAGTATAATACTCTAATAAATTATATAAATACTTAATATACTAGTTATCTTAGTAGTAGTATATTTAAACTTAAAATCCCTATACAACTACTTTATAAAACTAGGTATAATAAATAAAAAAAAACTTATAATTAATATTATATCCGTTAAGAAATTATATAAAAATAGAGAAATTATAAAAGTCTAATAGATTAATAGTAAAGATAACCTAGTAGATATATATATAAAGAAAACCCTAAACTTAGCTATAAAAAAACTTATTTTAAGTAATATACTTAAGATTAGAGTAATAGTATTTATAGATAGACTTAAGCCTATATAACTAAAAGAGTATAAGAAAGAAAAAAAAGAAAATAGATAAGATAAACCTATATATAGTACTCTCTCTTAGTTCTCTTCTATCTTAGCTCTCCTAAGATATATAAACTCTCTTCCTCTCTTTTTTCTTTTTATTCTTTTTTTTTTTTTTCTACTAGACTAATATATCTATTAGCCTAGTACTAATAGATAATAATAAATATAAGTAAGTTAAATAGTAGACTTTATACTTACTTTTAAGATACTATATAGTAAAGAGAAAGACTTTTAATTTTATACTAAAAGAGAAAACTTTTCTCTTTTTTTTTTCTTTTCTTTTAGTAAAGAAAACTAGCCTATATACTAGATATAATACTTATAATAAGTACTATAGCTCTACTATATATAAGAGCTATAAGCTTTTTCTTAGAACCTAGGTAATATATAGTACTTAAGAAAAGGTATAGGCTCTAAATATCTACTATACTAGTAGGTATACTAAATACCTATAAGAGTACCCTAGTTCTAAATATATAGTATATAGAAATACTCTTTATTATAAATAACCTTAGTAGCTTAAAGCTATAAGTTAGTTCTTACTAGTAAAGAGACTATTATATTATATAATAGTAAAGTAGTAATAGTAGCTTTATTATCTTATAAAACTATTAGCTATCTAATACTATATAAATAAGAAAAATATAATATATATTAATATATAGAAAGTATATAAAGTACTAATATCTTAGCTACTTAGTAAGTAAAACTACTAAAATATAGCTACTTACTATATAGTAAACTATAATATTACTAAAAGTAACCTAAGTAGTAGTAAGTACTAATAAAGATAATATAGGACTAGAGATAAGTAATATAATAGTAGTAGTATTAGTAGTAGTAGTAGTTATTATATAGTAGTAGTAGTAGTTATAGTAGTAGTTATAGTTATAGTAGTAGTAGTAATAGTACTAGCCTAGGATACTAGTTAGTACTATATAAAAAAAGTAAAGAAGAGTACTATATAAGATTGTTATAATAATAGCCTAAAGAAAAGAAATAAGAAAGCTAAAGTAAAGAAGAGATAGGTATATATATACTAGTATAATATAATAATAATATAATAATAATATAAGTATAATATAAATATAATATAAATATAATATAATAATAATATAATAATAATATAATAATAATATAATAATAATATAATAATAATATAATAATATAATAGTAATATAAGTATAATATAAGTATAATACTAGTATAATATAAGAGGAGCCTAATAAATAATAAACTTATTTACTATATAAAAAAATAGAAAGAATAAAAACTATAAAAGAAAAAAAAAATAGTAAATATATAAATATACTATTAGGATAAACTATAAGAGAACTACTAAATAAGTTTAATAAAAATATATAAGATATAAATAAATACCTATATAAAAAGAAAAAGTTACTAGTATCTATATATAATAACTAGAAGTTATTATAAAGCTAGTATATATAAACTAAGAAGTAAGAAAAAGTATAGACTCTAGAGCTTATATATAGAAATATATATATATACTACTTATTTAAGCTATATATAATATATTAAATAAATACTTTTTACTTTCTTACTTACTATATATACTAGTATATACCTACTTCTCTATAAGCCTTTATAGTAGATAAAGCCCTATTAATAAATATACTTAAATTACTTTTTTACTAAACTATAACTATTACTATACTATTATAAAGTATATATAAGATCTAATTATAGATTTTATATTTAAAGTTCTTATAAGCTAAAAGTTATATATAAGTTACTAGTAAGTCTAGTAGTTTTCTAAAAACTTAAACTAAAACCTAAGCTAAAGCTTAAAAAACTTAAAAAACTTAAAACTAAATAAGCTATAATAAGTAATACTACTAATAGTAATAGCTTATAATAGCCTATCTTATATATATTTACTAATATTAATAGTTATAAATTTCTATAAACTAGTTAACTATAACTTTAAAAAAAAAGTTATACTTATATATAGAAGTATTTCTAAAGGTTATAAAAAAGTTATTAAAGTTAAGTTTAGCTATATATTTTTACTATTTATACTATTATCTATTACTAATATATATAATATAGTAACTATACTTTAAGAAATTAAATACTATTAGTAATTAATTAGTTTTTTAATTTTACTTATACTATTTAAATACTTTATTTAAAAGATTTATATTAGTATTATTTTTAATATTAGAGTAGTAAGTATAGTAAATAGTAATAAGCTATAATTAATACTATTTAGATTACTATTAAAGACTACTTTATTATAATAGTTTATATAATAAGCTAATATAATTTCTAGCTAGAAATCTTACTATAATCTTTACTAAGAGAGTTACTATTATATAGAAAGACTTTACTCTAATATTTTAAATTTCTTCTATTATAAGCTTATATACTAGATCTATAACTAATATTTACTTTAAAATAAGCTATTAGCTAGTAATAGGCTATAATAGTCTATTATAAATTATAGGTATTAGTAGTTATCTATTTTAGTTTACTATATTAATAAGTTAAAGATATAGAAGAAACTCTAAATTATAAATAGAGTTTAATAATTAATTAACTTTTTTTTATATATAATTTAATATTTAATATTACTTATATAACGTTGTACTAACTACGTATTAAATAATATATTAGGTTTAGGTTTTGGTTTTTATGTGTGGGTTTCGGGATTTTGGTTACCGACCTCCGGCACGTAATAGTCCGCCGTAGTTAACCGAGAGACAAGATCAAAGCAACCGAGACAGCAGCGTGCGAGTGCGGGGCAGTAGAGTCGATAGCGCACTTTCTCTTCTCTTGCAGAAGATGGCAGCGGCAAAGAACGAAGCTGAGGCAGGAGCACAATGGACGGTTTGGAGACCTGTCATACGCACTAGGAGGCTACTCGAGTAGAAAAGAAGGAGGACAGAACGTCGACAGCCCGATGAAGCAGTGGAAGGCCAACATGGAGGCAGTCAGAGCTACGATCGAGTTTGCAAAGAACACATGGAGGTTACAGGCAAGCAGACAGGACACAACAAGCGCAGAAGAAGAAGCCAACGAGCGAAGAGTGCTAACTAGCGGCATATACTCAAGCGCCGCTACTAGCTCGGCAATATCACTGTTATCTTCCTGTACTCCTAGCTTCTTCCTAAACAGCGCCTGTGCCTGCGCCTTATCCATCGGCTCCACAGTGATGATGTCGCGCCGCTCAACTAGTTGCAGCGCTACTTCTTTATTCCGCGAGGTTACGATGATCGAGCCGCGCTCGCAGTGGGGAAGATACTCGCGCAGCGGTCGGGAAGCGGCTCTCGAGTTGTCACTAGGCTGCTCTCGGCCGTCGGCCTGGACATGTAGAAGGAAAGCGTGCATCGTCCACGTTGTCTAAGACAAGCAACCATGGGTCCTTGTTATCGCGCAGCCAGCCGTGTACCAGCTTAAAGATGTTGGCTCGCGGTTTTTGTCGCCCAACGACCTTAACGCAGTCAGCGATGTCGCGACAGCTCTGCTCGAACCGCGCCGCGTTGCTGGCATGCACCCAGAACACCCACGTCTCATGCGACCGCTCGTGCGTACGGTAGGCATGCTCAATAGCAAGTTGCGACTTGCTTCTCTAATGTTAGCGCGTGCTATGTTGACACTGTGCTCTACATAACCGACGCCGCCGAGACCCACGAGCGCGGTCCGCGAAGCTGGAGCAGCGCATAGCGGATGAATATGGCCGAGTATCGGTCCTCATTCAACAAAGTCGGCGTCGCGGGCGAAGGGTATCACGATGGTTGGGCGTGGTGGAGTCTCTGGTCGCTCTGGAGGCGGGGTCTGTCAGCGCTCGCTTGGGCCCTAGAGACTCTAGGCGGTCCCGCAACTTACCAGATGGAAGGCGGAACTCAACTGCGCCGTTAATGATGCCGGCTTGGAGGCCTCTGTTTTGGTCGCCGAACGATATTGCGGATGCCATGATACTGTGGCAGTAATGTCGTGCGGTAGTCTGCGCTAGTGTCTATCACAAAGCCTTAGCGCCCATAAGTTCCCCTAGTCTATAGTAGGTTAAGTACAAGCTTATGCTCTGCTACCCGGTCACTTATCTGCAAATCATTAGGTGTCGGGCCTTACCCCGCTTTCCTACCCTATCATTAGGCTTGCTATCAACCAATATCCGCAGGACACGTGGCATTTGTCAGCAGAAGAGGAACAAACGGAGCAGGGTTGCTTGGATCGTTGCGCTTGCTCCTCACGCTCGCTGAATATCCGTGCGAGGAGTTTATACTCCACCGTGTTATCCGCAACGATGCCTTTGCAGCGCTTGCATACGTAAGGTTTCCTTGGTAATGGTCTCCCTGAGGTCCGGTTCTAACTGCGGCTTGGATATGAGTTTAGATTAGACGAGCTCCAAGAAAAGGTGTTGAATGCCAGAGATGGCAAACTACAGCTCGTACATGCATTTTTTCCAGGTGTATCATCGGACTGGTTTGATCCGTTCATGAAGAGGTGACTAACCCAAAAGTTGTCCGACATTCCTTTGAGTAACCAGTGCGGCAGCAACGCGGATTTAAACGAGAATATACGTTTTTTCGACATAGACATGAAGGAAGCCGAAGGCACATACGAGGAGCTGGACATCCGTGCGTTGCCAACCATTTACTTCTTCCAGAACGGTGAAAAAGTCGACGAGGTCGACGGGATGGTGGAACCCAAGAGGATCCTGTTCGCAATCAGGAAACGAATACCAGGCATTGAGATCCCCGAGACTATTGAACCCCCGAAGATGCCAAGAGAGTTGGACCCAAATATCTGCAAGGTGTGCCAGTTGGAACGAGTCGCAAAGCTGCTTCCGTCGCACTCGACCAGTGGGATCTTCCAAGTTGAGCACTCATTCCGACTCAAGGAACTCAGCGCAAACGCCAAACAGTGCAAGTATTGCGCGTTTCTTGACGACACATGCAAAATGGACCGTGCGTACTACGACCAACTCATGTCTGCGGAGGATGACAAGGTGACTCTAGCCACGAAACGAGATAATGGCCTCGCACTCATCAACGTGAGCGGTTTCAATTCCAGGATTTTGCAATTTGTCCGAGGAACCTCGCATGGGGACGGCACCATCCGGGATGACGCCGCCACGCATTTTGCGGGCAGGTTCGTGCGGAGTGAAGTCAACTATGATCTGTGGCGCTCGTGGCTTGTCTACTGCCGCAAGTACCATTCCAACGCTTGTCGTAGGAAGTTCACCAACCTAGCGGAGATAGGGCTGAAATTAATCGATGTCAAAGAGTCCCGTGTTGTCAACGCACATGGGAACATCCGATACGCTGCATTGAGCTACATGTGGGGAGGCGCGAAGCAACTCATGTTGACAACCGAGACTTTTGACCGGCTTACGAGAGCTGGTGGTCTTTCGGATGACCATTCCGACGTCCCCAAAACGGTGCGAGATGCAATGACGATCACTGCAAAGCTAGGAATGCGTTACCTATGGATTGATGCTCTGTGCATCAAACAGGATGATGGAGAAGACAAACTCCGCAACATAGGGCAGATGGACAAAGTGTACAGTTTGGCGGCCATCACAATTGTCAGCACTGGAGCAAGCGCACATAGTGAGATACCTGGTCTTCGACGGTCGGTCGGGACAATCCATCAATCCACTTGCAAAGTTGGGGACATCGAACTTATCAACTCCCTTCCAACACTTTCGCAAGCACTCTCACTGTCCAGGTGGGACCAACGAGGATGGACACTGCAAGAAAAAGCGTTATCCAAGCGACTGCTGATTTTCACAGAGTCCCAGATATTCTGGCATTGTAACTCGGCCATATACTCGGAAGACATGGATCTCGAATTGGCAAAGGATAAGCGGAGCCTTTCAACCGTGGTAGAGCACTATGAAGAGTATTCGGCCAAACTTAGAAGGGTGTATAAACCATCCCCACATGCCGGAGCAGGGGCCCAACACTCGTCGCTACTCAGATCGTATGTGACTAGGGATCTGACGGATCAGAGCGACGCACTGAATGCGATCACGGGGGTTCTGAACGATCTTGCTCCCAAGTTAGGCAGAGCCCACTACGGTTTGCCCTCGCGCTGTTTTACAGCGGCGATGCTGTGGAATCACAACCGGCAGTCCCCAGATCGCCGGAGGGAAGAGTTTCCCAGCTGGTCTTGGGCAGGGTGGAAATACGGTGCCGATGTTGATATGGAAGAAAGTGGTTTACACCATGTATCTACAATAAGATGGTGGAGGGTAGGTGACACAGGTGAATTTGAGAGAGTAAACCTTGAGGAAAAGATGGAGGATCTCGAGGGGGCTGTGAATGAGTTCTACGGTGTTGATCCCGCGATCCTGACACCTCAGCTGGACGAGATCCCCATGTCCTTGGACCTCCTGAAACTCCAAAGCCCGCCCCGAAGTCACTTGCTGCTGTTTTGGACTAGTGTAGCCCGTTTCTCTATTGGTCGCACTCCCCTCCAGCTTCGGCACCATGGAGACAACTACTCAGAATACGCTATCAGAGTGCCTGGGTACGACGAGGATATCTCGTCGGTTGTCTTAAACGATGCCTGGCGGAATTACTGCGAGGAGGAAGAGTTTGATATGATATTTTTATCCCGCACGACGGATCAAGTTAAACAGAAGTTCGACATCCGAGTTTGGACTAACATTATTGAGTGGAGAGAGAATGTGGCGTACCGGCTCCAGCAAGTTATGTTCCCTCTTCGGTTGGGTCAGTGGGAACTGGCAAAGCCGGAGTTCAAGTTCGTTCCCCTCGCCTGAGCCTACAAAACGTCAATTTGCGATAGGTAATTAGAACGTAACTCATGTGGGTATATCAAACCGTAGCAGTACTGACAGCCAGCAGCCATGACGTCTACGGACATGATAGGACAGTCACCTGACTGTCTAGTCCCTAACTAGACTAGTACGCTACTCGTTAGGTATATATAGACCCTCTTTAGCTAGTTAGCAATACAACGCAGTCTCTTTCTACTCTATCTACCCTAATAGTTATAAGCCTAGAAGCCTTCATTTAATCGCTGCGTTCACCCATCTCAATAACTATTAACAACTATTAATAACTATTAACACTAGTGTCAGATGAGATGCGTAACTCAGGGCGCAATCCAGCGATAGCCGAGCCAGCTGTAATAGGCTGTAATAGTTAGGTCGACGCTAGTATCGCAACCATGGAAAACCAGCAATCGAGACCATCACATGCCAAACGGTTATCACGAGTGCTACGGTCCATTACATCATTGTCCGAACGGCATGGAGCCGAACCAATTCGGCAAAGATAGCGACCCTCCACCAACCGTGCCGGGCAACCTCAGCAAACTGGGTAGAGTCGAGTATATAGAGCAGCTGGCATCCAGAGGTAGATACTCAATCAGAGCAATCAACTCACACAATCAATCAATTCAAGTCATCAATCCATCAACGTTCGAATCTTTTATCACATCCATTTATTACAGTCTTGTGCCACTCTCAGCAAACCGTGCACAACCTTCAAACCCCTCAAATCCGACAATTAAGAGTCTCACTACCTCAACCAAATCAAACCAACCGAGGCAATCAACGCAAAATGGCATCAACGTTGCAACGCGATCTTACAGTAACGCTGAGGAGCGACACTGACTATACGGCCTAGATTACTTAGCTGCAATCTAGATGCGCAATGTATAAAATCTAGGATAAGATAAACCTAGCAACAACAGCTTAACTAACCCTAGAACTAGAAGAAATTAGAGTCCTAGTAGTAGCTGACTATACACTAGCTACAAACGTCGAAACTCTAATAAGACAATCTAAACTCTTAGCTAGAGGCCTTAAAGTATTTAAAGAAGACCTTGAATACTAGGTATAACAAGTAAAGAGCTATATACTAGTAGTTAGGTCTCTATAGATCTAAAAATACTAGTAATAGTACTAGAGATAGAGGTTACTATAGCTAGTATTACTAGAGCTATCTTAGTAGAAGGTATTAGTAAAATACTCTAGAGAAATACCTATAGTAATATTGTTAGTATAGGAAGTATAGGAAACTATAGCTTACTAACCTTAGATAGATAGAGTAGCTACTAGTATACCTAGGATAGTTAGTAGAGTACTATTAGTATCTAGTAAGTAGATATATAAGATAGATCGAATTAGCTAATCTTATATAAAGCTAGTACAAATATAGGCTTATATTTTATAAAAGATTAAAGTTAAGAGTAGTATTAAGTAGACTAAGAGATAGGTAATATAAGGTAGGAGAAGAGGTAAGTAAAAGCTATTTACTCTATAATTGTATTTTCCTTTCTACTCTTAAAGTATCTTAGCTACTCTTATACTCTTACCTATATTCTACTACTAGTACCTTCTAAACAATACTATAACTTATAAGTACTTTTTCTTTAGCTTACTAATACAAGTTCGCTTTATAAAAGTATTTCTAGCTATTCTCCTTACTCTCTTTTATATAGGGATTAGGGGTTACGTTAGTACCTATATTAGCTAAAAGATAGTAATACTCTTAATAGATAAGTTATATATTATTTTTAAAGTTTAGTATATAGGTTAATACTTCTTTATAGTTATAAATAGTAGAGATATAAATTCTTTCTATATGTATAGTTATATTAACCTAGTTATAGCTTAAAGTAACCTTGTTATTATATTTTAATAGCGCGTAAAGTACTTAGTATTAATTATAGTAGCTAGTATTAATTATATAGTTGTATAAAATACGCGTAGCTGTTATAGTATTTTAGGTAGCTTGTAAAAGATGCTCTACCTTAAAAAAAGGTATTATGTATAGAGAGATCCTAAGCTATACTAGTAAAGATTAATAGTCTAATTAGGTATAGCTATATATTATTATATTAAAAACTACGCTATACTTAATCTAATTTAGTATAGCTACCTATTCTATTCTATCTTTAGCGTACTTAGCTTAGTTTATACTATGTAGAGGAACTTATAAAATATAAAGACCTTGTTACTAAGTATAAAGAGAAAGAGGAGAAAGATAGAGCTAAGGTAGAAGGTAAAGGTATACGTAGCTAGAAGCGCAAGAGCGCTGTACTAGTAAATACGCTAGCTAATACTAAACTAAAAGCTAAGGTTACACGTATAAGTAATAGATAAGTTAAGGAAGAAGTAGTAGTAGAGATAGGCTATTAAAGTAAAGGCTATTAATAAAGTAAAGGCTATTAAGGTATAGGCTATAAAGGCCCTAGTAGCGTAGATAAGTAAAAAGTAAGGTATAAGATTATCTTAAAGCTTATACTAGCCGCGATCTATAGTATTTACAGGAATTAGAGGAATTAGACTTTACTATACTTTAGTACAAATAGTTATTTAGTAATACCTTTAGTATTACTATACTATTATAAACTATCCTAACTTTGCTAGTTACTAGTATAATTATCCTAGCGCCTATAGACTTCTTACCTAGCTAGATAAATAGTAGCTAGCGTTACTATAATCTATTGTATAACCTTAAGGTAACTCCTAACTATAGGCTACCTGTAGTGCTAGCTTAGTAAGATCTTTCTATATTCTAATTATTCTACTTAAATCTATATAAATTAATATATATAGTATTATATATAAAACGTATACTAGTTATTACTATAACTCTAAATACAATATAAGGACTAGCTATCTATACTACTAAATAGTATAAGCCTACCTAAACTAATAACTCTATATACCTATAAGTAGATAGTAAAGGGACTTACCTTTAACCCTTAATATTTAAGATACAAACGTTACTAGAGACTGTCCTGTTTATAAGGTAGAGATATTACCTAATTCCTTAGATTAAGATTAGTTAGTCCTCTATTTAACTCCTATTAACTAGTAGTGCTTACAAGCGTATTAGTATACAGCAGCGTTTAGTTATTTAAATTTACTAACTTATAACTTAGCTTAAACTTATAAGAGAGATATAGTTATATATAAGTTACTATTCTTTCTTACTTTAAAGACTTTGTATATTATTATACTATTATTAATAGTTAGGTATAAGTTATAGTAGATATCTAGAATAATATATATCTTAGAAGATTTATTAGAGAGGATTAAATAAGAGTAGAAATTATTTAGAGGTTTAGGGCTATATAGAGTAAAGAATTGTTTATTTATTATTACTTCCTTAAGCTAGTATTAATTGCTAAAACGAAGGACAACTTACTTTAAGTTATTAATAGATTCTATTAGCTATACTATTATCTACTTCTAGTAAAATATATATAGTATTATTAGGCGTAATATAGATCTAGTATTAGGCTATATAAAGGATAGTAGTAAGCTTAAGGATAGTATAGAGGGCTAGTTAATAGAAACGCTCTATACTAATAGTAGTAGCTAGTATTAGTTAACTATAGGCTAATAGCTATAGAAGTTAGTAAAATTACTATAAGAGATAATAACGCTTTACTTTTAGAGGGTAGCCTATATTATTACTACTAGATAAGAGATGTAGTTATAAAATTAGTTCTCTGTAGTAGTTACTAGGTTAACTTCTTATAGGGCGAAATTTATAGAATAAGTATAGACCTTAACTACCTCCTAAATATATCTAAAAAAGTTAATAGAATAGTTAAAAGCTATCTAGATTAAGAGAAACTATAGAGATATAACGTAATACTAGTTTAATCTTATAGATTCTCTTAAATAGCTATAATTTACTTTAAAAAGTTAAAAGCTTTTCTTTGTATTAGTATTAGTCTAGGTCTGCGCTGCGCGCGCCTCTAGTATATCTAGGTGCTAACAAAGGCTGTATAGCTATATATTATCTAATAAAGAAATATTATATTAAAGAACTATAGAGTTATCTTAGTAAGTATTAGTAATTACCCTAATTAGATTACTTCTAGTAAAGGTACTAATAGGGTAGTAATCCTATATAAATTAATTGCTACTCGCAGCCTTGTAGTTAAATAATTCTCCTAAGTAATACTAATTAAGTCTTAGGCCTATATTAAGGCGCTTAATAGGTTACGTTAGATACTAATACGTAGTAGTAACTCTATAGAGAGTCCTACTTGTTTTTACTATATAGACGAGCTCTTATAAGAAAGGTAGAAAGGTATTAATAGATATATATTTTTTATATAGGTAAGGTACTAGAGATAGAGACGTTACTATAGAGTAAGATTTTAGATAAAAAAATCTACTATTTAAGAGGTATACTAACTACTTTTAGCTTTTAAAGTTAAAGTACTAGTTCTTATTCTATTATAAGTAGATAGATATTACCTACCTTTCTATAATAAATTTATATATATTAGCTAGACTTACTCTTTATACTACTTACTTTTATCTAGTTATTACTATTAAATAGTAAAGCACAATAATAGGTATACCCTTAGTATTACCTAGGATACTATTATTACTAAATCTATTCTAATTATATTCTAAATAGTTTCTAGGTATAGATATATAAGTATAATATTAACCCTCTATTATATCTACTAGCTAAATAGCCTACTAGTAGGTTAGATAAGTAGATCTAGTATATTATTATATACTATTAGTAGCTTAGCCTTGTTATTATCTTACTTCTAAGTTAGACTTTCCCCTATAGGAGTAATATTAAGGAATAACTATAGAGTTTCCTTATAATTATTAGTACTAAGTAGTTACTAGGTTTTTAGATATATACCTACGCGTTTACAAGTATCTATATACAAGGACCTTTGTATATATATTATAATTAGCTACTTAAGCTAGTACTTATAATACCTCTTACTAATAAGCTAGATATACTCTATCCTAGTTATCTATTCTATATTACCTATTTTGTATATTATTTAGATATATATATCTAGTTAACGTATTTTTAATCCTATACGTAGTACCGCTTAAGGTATTATAATACAAGAACCTACTAACTTAATATATCTAGAAGTAGTCTTTATAGCCTATCTCCTTTTTTAGAGATTAAATACTATCTCTTTACTAGTACTAGGTAGCGTCTTAGTACTACTAGGATAGAGCTTACTACCCTTAATAACTTAATAATATAGGAAGTTGCCTATCTCTATATTTATAAAAAATTAACTAAACTTTACGTTATTAGATAGACTAGGGTAGATTACTACAATAGGCCTAAATTCTATTATTCTAGTTAAATAATTAAATATTTTAATAACTTTAACGTTGTTTAGAATAGTATTATATAGCGTAGTAAGATTAGTTCCTTATATTAGAAGTACTTGTATTTAGGCCTAGCTTATATTTACTATAGTAAGCCTATTTACTATTACTATCTACTTTAGAACTACTATTGTTGTATTTGTACTTATAGGCGCTAGAGTATTTACTCTATTTAAAAACAAGCTAGAAGTAAGCTATTAGCTTTTTAAAGCTATCTTAAGCTTCTTTAGTTTTTCTTTCTTTTTCTTTTCTTCTAAATTTGCCTAGGTAGCCTAAATTTTATTAATTAAATCTATAGGTAAGGTATTCTACTCTTTATAGGTTTCTACTTCTTTATTTACTTTTACTAATTCTATATTTACTATCTTTACTTTTACTAATACTTAATTAACTTTAGATTTAGTAGATTCTATTATAATATTATTTATAATAACTAAGGCCTTATATATCTCTAGTATAGCCTAGTCTTATACTTTCTTCTACTTAGGTATTAGCTTATTAAGCTCTTTAGAAAAAATTTTATACTATTCTTTGTTTTTAGTAGTTACCTTACAAAGAACTTAGTTAAAGAGTTGCGTTATAGTAGTTAAGATAATATTTTAAGCTAGGATATTATACTACTTTAGGGTTACTATAAATACTATAACACTATTTAAGAATTTCTACTCCTTATCTTCTAAATACTTCTTCTAATCTTTAGATAGGTTAAGGTAGTTATTATTTTCTTAGTCTTCTTACTATCTAGTAAGTACTTAAATTAGAGTAGATATAGACTTATAAAGTAGTTTAGTTAGAAATATATACTAATATACGTATTGCGCTGTTAGTATTTTAACTAAACTAGATATATTCTAATTTTCTATAATAGCTTTTTTAGCTAGCTTCCTATAATAATTATAAATTTTGTCCTAGATTTTTTTAAAACTCTCTTCTTCTAACTTTAATAGGGCCTTTCTTTTCTTTAACTACTAACCTTTAACGTTTATATAAAGAGCTTTCTAATACTTTTTAATTTTCTAAGGTCTTTCTTCTTTTCTTATTATAATAGCTACCTTAGCTTCTTTCCTTAATATTCTATTATACTCTATAATCTTATTAGTAGTATCCTCTTCTATTTTATAATTACTTTTAGGTTTACTTTTAAGTTCTATTCTAGTAGATATAAAGCTATCTAGAATATAAAGTTTATTTTCTTTTAGGAACTTTATACGCTATACTCTATCTATAAATACCTAGGTAAGAGAAGCTTTTTAATATTCTTTACTCTAGTTTCCCTACTAGTTTCCTTACTAGATTTCTTACTAGCGCTAGGATATTAAGCTAGTAACTTCTCTACTACTACTAGAGGGTTAGTTATACCTATTAGACTAGCTAAATATAGAAAATAGGGCTTATAGAACTAAGGAAGCTATTTCTATAGTAATAAATATAGATTAGATAAATTAGTAGTAGTCTAAGATTAATTTAAAATATTATAGTTATCTAAAGCCTATTTAGAAGTATTATATAATATTTTTATTTACTATAATATAGTATACTACTTTCTTTTATATAACTATACTAGGAGTAATTATATTGCCTAGTAGGAGTTTGTTATAGAAATCTAGGAACCTCCCCTCCTAGATCCTAGCCTTAGAAGGACTAGAGATAATAAATTAAAAAACTATTATTATATCCTTATTACTATTTCCTATTTTAGTATCTAACTACTTAAAGTAGTAAGCCCCTAGAACGCGTATAGCTATAGAGAGGTACTAGGCGTTATTATTATATATATCCTACCTACTAGATACATCTATTAGTTACTAAAACTAG
>JALNQK010000373.1:0-17831 GCA_028458525.1 Ophiosphaerella herpotricha
AGAGTTAGTTTAAAAGAAATAGAGTTAAGCTTTACTCTTACCCTACCTATAGCCTAGATTTAAATCTAATTGAAAATGTCTAGAGTCTACTTAAAGATAGGCTAAATAAACGCCTAAGAAAGAGTTTAGGTATAGGGATTAATTTAAAGAGTATAGAAGCTTTTAGGCTTACTATAATAGAAGAGTAGAACGCTATAAGCTAGTAGGCTATAGATAATTATATACTATCTTTACCTCGAAGGTAGGAGGCTATTAAAATAGCTAAAGGCTATTAGACTAAGTATTAGTCCTATCTAATATATATTTATTAACTAAACTTAAAAAATAACAAGTTTCTTTATAAATATTAATATATTAATACAATTTATCTATAAATATAGTATATAAAAGGTTTTATATAGATAATTATTATATATAAAATATAGGAAAAAAGATACTTAAAATAAAAAGTTATAAGCTATTAAATATAGTTTAAAAAGATACCCCTATTTTAGTAAGCTACTATAGCTAAGATATAGTTACTAAGCTATAGATTTTTATTTATACTAAAAAGATAATATTTTCTCTTTAAAAAAATCTATTTTTTATATTTATATCTCTTATATTAAAGAAGTTAGAATACTTTAAAAAAGAGTTAAAAAAAATTACTCTTTATTTTTTATACCCCTCTATATCTATTACTAAAGAACTCTTTAGAGTATTCCTAGGTTCTAGAGTAAGTATCTTAGGAGTCTAAGGTAGCTTAGGATTAAGTAAAAGAAAGATACTATTAGGATTAATAGTAATTTTTAGATTACTCTCCTTCTTTATATTATATTCTTTAATCCCTACTTTAAGATTATTAATCTTACTCTTAAAATTACTCCTTAGTTTATTTAATACAAGACCCCTAGTAATTAAATTATAGAGTAGTATAAGATTATTATTAGATTTAAGAAGTCTAATATAGAGGTTACTAAAAAGGCTTTTTAGTAATAGCTAGGTAGATTAATTAATTAAAGAGGTTTAAGTAAGTATATAATAAATATATATAATAAATAGTTAATTAATTAATTGTTCTATCTCTCTAACCTCTATATCCTAGCTACTCTATATACTCGAATCTACCTAGTTTGCTAAGGTTACCTAGTATTACTAGTAGAGGGCTACTATCTTTACTAAATTAGTTTAGCTCTATACTATTTAGGTAATAACGTAATAAACTATAATATTTATAATAACTATTTAGTATATAATAGTCTAGCTCCCTAGCTTCCTATAGTTATATTAGCTAGCGTACTATACTTAGAGAGAAAGAGGCTAGAAAGATTACACTTTTTTAGTATCTCTAGATTATACTCTAAGTTACGTATCTAAGTTACGTATCTAAGTTACGTATCTAAGTTACGTATCTAAGTTACGTATCTAAGTTACGTATCTTATCTAATAATTATATAAACTAAGAAGAATTAAATTAATTAAAAAAAGTAGATTATAGAATATATAGAAGAATATAAGAATATATATAATAGTTAGTATAATAACTACTAGTACTAGTTTTGTAATTATAGTAGATAAAGTCTACCTTACTACTAATTACCTATTTAGTATAGATAAAGTAACTAATTCTATAGGCTTTACTTCTCTTAATCTTAGGCGTAGTCTACTTACTACTACTACTACTTAGACCTAATCTACTTACTCTAGAATTACCTCTAGATATCTTAACCTTTAATTAAAGCTAAAAAGATATATAATAATTACTAAGCTCCTTAGAAGTAATTATAAGACTATTTAGACTATTACTTTAATTCTTTTAAGCTCTAGAGGTTTTATCTATAAGATAATTAGTAGAAGGATTATTTAGATTGTATAAGTATAGCGTAGATTCTTAATCTAGTACAATCTCTAGAGGAATAGATACTAATTAAATTACCTTAGTCTTAGCTACTAGGTCTTAGATTATAGGGATTAAATTATTAGAATATCTAGGTAGAGGAGTTACGTAGAAGCTATTTCTACATAAAGAAGATAATTATATACACGTTGTATTAATTAGGTTTAATAAAAAAATAGAATAATACTAAATACGTAATTAAGATTAATTCTTATTACCTAAATAAGTTAGCTACTAATCCTTATTACTAAAATAAATTAAATACTAACCCTCTTCTAATAAATTAGCTAGAGGTAGAAGATTAAAATTAAACTTAGTAGGTAAAAAGTAATTAGTATAATCCTTATTAGTTTTATCTTTAAGATTCTAGATAGATAAATTAGTACAACTATTACTTTAATCTTCTCTACTAGAGATTAACTAAGTATAAGGTCTAGGACTAAAGATTACGTTATTAAAACCTAGAATAAATATATTCTTAGTAAGTATAGAAAGTATAATACCTAAGAATAGTATACTCTAACCTAATCTACTTATAGTAGTAGTAAGCTCTTTAAAAGCCTTAGTACTATTAAAAGGAAGTAGATTAAGCTTAGTATAGATTACCTCTAGAGGTATAAGAAAGTAGAGTAGAGATATAGTATATAATCTAGAAGATAGACAATTAATTAGTATAAAACCTGGTAGCCTCTAGCTATAATAATTAGTAAGGATTAGTACTAGAGTAAAAAAAGATAGAAGGATTACTATTCTAGTATTAAGGATTAGATTAGTATAAGTTTGTTTTAGGTTAGGAAGCTAAGTAAGCTAAAGAAAATTTTTACTAATCTAAGCTCTTAGTATACTACGTATAAGCTACCTAACCTAACTAATTAATAATTAAGGAGATCTTAAAAGTATATAGACTAATATTAATAACTATTTTAATATAATTAGCTATAATTATATAGGATTACTACTAGAGTAGTAATCCTAGAGAGTATATTATAGGATATAGCTAGCTAGACTAGCTATATATAGGATTAG
This sequence comes from Ophiosphaerella herpotricha, assembly GCA_028458525.1. Taxonomy (NCBI): domain Eukaryota; kingdom Fungi; phylum Ascomycota; class Dothideomycetes; order Pleosporales; family Phaeosphaeriaceae; genus Ophiosphaerella; species Ophiosphaerella herpotricha. The sequence continues at coordinate 2,903 of JALNQK010000373.1, forward strand.
CTAATCCTAAGATAATTTTAAAGTAACTAGAGACTAGAAAATCTCTTTTCTCTAATCCTAAAGTATATAAACTTAGATAGATATCTAATCTTTCTTATATAGTAATCTAATTAATTTACTTATTTATCTATAGATTATTTCTAGAGCTTCTAATCCTCTATAGATCTATTATTAGGATAGTATTATTAATCCTAATATTTAACCTAGAGTAATAAACTCTTAATATCTACTATTTAGAATTATTATTATATTTTAGCCCTATTAATAGTTACCCTAAAACCTGTAACTATTAACGTTGTACTCTAATTACAATTACTACGCACCTAGGTAAGCTATCTAATAGGTACTGTAGGTAGCCCTATTACAAGTTAGCTAAAGTTTAAGATAAAATATTAGTCTAGGATATTATTAAGGTATCTTCTAATAAATACTATAGCTTAGATAAAGATTTTAATACTCTAAAGGGCTTTAAACTATCTTAAAAGAAGTCTAGAGTTACTACTTAGACTATAGAGGGCTATAAACGCTAGAAGGAAGTATAATTGTTAAGTTTTTAGGGTTATATATTACTGCGCCTAGATAGTAGTTTTAACTTCAAAGTATCTTAACTCTACAACGTTATATCTAAATTTTTTTATAATTTAACCCTATCTACTAGATAGTAACCTAAACGATATTTTAAATTTTAGTGTTTATGCAATATAGCGTTGTAGCGTAGTGTTGCTACATAGCTAGGTAGTTAAGATAGGGCTTATATAGGTTGGCGTGCTGCTAATATTACGATAATTGCTCTTATTCTATTAGGAGTTAAGATGTTTTAAGAGATTAACTATTAGATGTTTTGATATTATTATGTTTGCTGAAGGCAACCGCACGCATGCAACAATAGCTGAGCCAACACACTAGTCTAAAAAAGAGGCAAACACAGCTAAATAACTTTCTTACACGGCCGGATAACTCGCTCCTACTTCTACCTCCGATCGAATTTTCGCTTAGACCTCGCCTCTATTCGCAATCGCTGCCACCCTCAACCTGCTTATTAGTATTAGGCCGTTTAAGAACAATACGACTTAGTAAATCGCTACTAAGGGAAGCAGCTATTGCAGTTATTAGTAATAGTGGCTGGGGAGGCGCTTCTTAAGGGTACTGGCGGATTTAGGCAGGTAATAGATAGATATTCGACTAGGCATGCCCAATCTCTCAGGTTTGTATAACACAGAGTCTAGCCTCCATTCCAGAGGCTAGCCTCCATTTCATAAAACGACCCCACAAGTCCGGATTACCTTCGTTAAGTAAGTATTATAGGCTGTTGCTATTTCATTCGCCTTTTAAAGTCTAGAGCCTAGATCGCGCAGCAAAATTGTTCCTAGAGCATTCTTTTGCTAATTACTATTATAAATAGAAATGTATCTTAGCTAACTCTTGTGCTGCTACTGCAAGAAAAATCTTAATTATTTTTGCCGTCTAGTAATGCTAAGTCCAGCTTCGAGCTCTAGCAGTTATAAACGAGCAAGAACTGCAACAGCTAGACGAAGAGATCTAGACGTACCCACAATAGATCGCCGAGGAAATCACTGATTTGCAACGAGCTGGCGAAGGATTTAGGAATGCTGCGTCAACAGAACAGAATTGGAGAGATAGCGCTATTAGTTCTGGTAGGTTTCACGTAAAGCCATTGACACTATGTATTCCAGGAGGCTAACGTAATCTAGCGTTAGAAGAGTCAAAGAAGCTAGCCAATGACTATAACCTGCTAGCGGCGTGCCAGCTCCTCGAATCTATTGTTGAGAGTCTTGGAGCTATTCTGGACCTACCTCAATGTGTCGATCGACGCTAATTGGAGGTTTAGGTTTGGACTGAGCTCCTTCAACTCTACGAACAGGCAAAAGACCATGCCAATATGGCATCTCAAGCCTCCAGACTGCACACCCTGCTTCGATAGATCCTGGGGAGTTATTCTTGTTTCGCAGCAATTAGCTCAAACTCATATGCTATCTCTCTCGCTAGCTTGAACATCTCTAGTACAACTGCTAGGGATATCCTAATGGTAGCCTTGGATAGTATGGAAACTCGCTATAGTCTAGAGAACTAGTTAGTCGGCATATAGTGTAGTCTTCTAGGCTAGATCTACATCGCCCTTAGTAACGCTGATAAAGCCCTCCCTACGCTACAACGCGGCATATCTATCCTTGAAGCATGTTTATATAAAGACAACCTCTTTATGTTTGATAGAATAGTTAGTAATACTCTAAACCTTCTTGCTAGGCAAGGCAAGCGCGCTAAGACTATGGCGTTATGTCAACGGATCGCAAAGTCTAGCGAGGCAAAACTTAGCCTCCAGCACCTCTAGACCTGCAAATATCTCGTAGATATCAGCTACGAAAGCCTCAAATCTAGTAACGACGCTGCTGCCGAGACTTCTCTCCTACTCGCCTCAGAGCGCCTCAAAGAGACCGTTGGCGAGCATTCCGAGTCCTTACGCGCGATGAGCAACTTGTCGTCTGTATACGGACAGCAGTCTCGCTTTGAAGATAGTATCCGGCTTAACCGACGCGTGCTTGAAATCCGGGGGAAAACAACGGGTCTGACGGGCTGGGTAACGCTGCAGTCCACGTCGAACCTAGGCGTTGCTCTACGCCAGTTCGGCGCCACAGTCTTCACGAGGTCTGCTGGCACAGGCTGGTTGTTAGTGCGTTCAATGCATTGCAGTGTGTCATGAAGGTATGTGCTGAAGCGTGTAGCGTGCTCGCGGATTGGGGTCGGCCATGTCGCCTCCTGAGGCCACGGTGTCGCCATAGCGCCTCAGACACACTGGGCAATGCGTCTGGGTACCGGCTAGTCGATTGGCTTCTAGAGCGAACGTCTACGTGCGGTTTATTTCGTTGATTCCAAAAATTGCCTATAAGCACGGGGCCGCTAAATTTTAGTGGGTCAGAAACAGTGGCATTCGGGTCCTTTTTCGAGCAGAGGTCACATGTGTAGTGAATCAAAAACAGTGGTAGATGGGAAATTATTTTGCCAAGCAGTGGTGTGGCGGTCATTTGCCGGACACGGGTAGTGTCTTGCCTCAGCCCCGCGCGGACATGCACGTTGGAGGCGGCGCAGGCCTCGAACTCCAGCCTGATCAGCTGTCATGACCAACACAACCTCAATAATTGAGCATGTCATCGTCTTTGGTCTCTCGGATGTCGGCCTCTATCACTCTGCGTCGATCACATTTCTAAACTTCAACATCGACGCTAGGATCGGCTGTCGTCTGTGCTCGTGCACGCCCAACTTTAGACTCGTCAGAGCCTCATGGTATGATCAGCTACCTCCATTCGCGATAGACACATCGCCACTCGCACCCCTGCAGTGAGACAAGGGCACGTGAAAAGTCGTTGGGGTTCCGTGTATGATTAGAGAAGGATTCAATGGCATCCGATGAGGATACAACTCCTCAATGGCCGAGAGACTGGATGGTGGCCCCTTCACCTCATGCTGCACAAGTAGGCAGCTTGGAGTTGTCACCTCCACTCATACCCAATTATCCCTCTACTCAACATAGTCTTGCCTCGCGGTCGTTACGGGCGCCGACAACCATTGAGGGTGTCGGCACTCTTCTAACACCACCGAGCACCATCCATGTCGACACGATTGGCCCAACAGCGAAGAACTCTTCTACCACCACACTCGGCGATAGTGCCGTGGTACCTGCGATGTACAGCGCCGAATCGTCTTTGCCTTACAGGAACCGACCGACATCATTGCCTCAGCAATTAAAATTCCCGTACTTGACCAGCTCTCCGCCCACTGAACAGCGGAGTAATAGCGCGACCAGTGCAGGAAAATCTGAGCGTATCGGATCGCACGGCACTGAAGACCCGCCTGTCGTCTCGTCTACGTATTATTATCAAAGACCACCGCCGTCATCCCCTCAACCAGGTCCTGCTCCAGTCTTCTCAAATGTGCAGAGTCCGAGCGGTGGACTCGCCTTCTTCGGAGTGCATCCTGGGATGATACCCGGATTCAACAGTGCACACGCAGCTCAGATGCCTTACTATATGGGACACCCCCCGAATCACCCACAGCGAGCTTCGGACGACTGGCCATTCAAATGTGATCAATGCCCGCAGAACTTTAACCGCAACCACGACCTCAAGCGACATAGGAGGATACATCTTGCAGTAAAGCCATTCCCATGTACTCACTGTGACAAAAGCTTTTCCCGCCTCGACGCTTTGAAAGTACGTAACGCCGTTGTCTAAAGAGTGTACATCGACTAAAATTGGATAGCGTCATATACTTGTAAAGGGATGTGGTAGGCCTGCTGCCGATTCAGACGATTCAAAGCGCGATCACGGTTCTTCGAAAGCGATCGAAGTTGAACTAGCTTTACCTGTATTGCATGAGCAAAAGCTGGAACATCCAACAATACCACAGTCGGATCCACATACACCGCCACAGAAACCTACAGTCTCGAATGGGGTCAAAGCTCAAGATCGAGTTGATGATGACGACCCATACACGTCGTCGCAGGAGCCTACAGTGTCGAATATCGTCAAGGTACTAGAACGAATCATCGATGCTGCCAAAAAACTGTCGGCAAATAATCTAGGGGAATACGTTGAAGCTTGGACTGGTTTTGATCTGCGTGGTACCGAGCTTCTTCGTCAACTATGTTTGCCTGCCAGCTTTCCGTCACCTACATCCCGCACGAAAGCAGTCACAGAATATGTTCATGCCGTTCTGGTCGTCGCACAATGGAGAGACTATGTGGGATCTCGCGAATGTCGACTGTCATTATGCCATTCCAAGAAAAGCACACCTTTCCGTGGAAATGTTGATCTGCCCGGCATATCTGCCACTTCTGTTCAAGGTGACAAAATCCAGATGCCACCAAGGGATAAAGAGCTTAGACTTACCGCCTTTCCTAATAGCCTGGAAACACTCTGGTTCTTTGAAGTTGTCAATCGTACCGTAGACGCCTTCCTGTATCGTTGGAACACGGAGCATCAACGATGGCTTCAGTATCGATGGGATACCGCATGTGCCATCTATTACTGTAAGCTTCATATTGACGGTAAGCGCGGAAGCCACATAATGATACTCCCACTGACTTCTTTAGAACAAAGATGGAAGTATCTCGACTGGAATGGCGTAGAACTACAAAGCGTCATTGCAAAGGTCCTTGCTTCATCACAAGCCAACGCCGCCGAACCTGCTGGGCCCAGCGGAACCCTCGTTGACGATGACTGGATGAGCACCGAAGAGAGAAGGCGGCTCCAAAATCGGATAGCGCAAAGGAACTACCGCAAAAAGTTAAGAGCTAGGCTGTTCGAACTCGAGGAAAGGGCAAACGCCAAGCCACAGACTGATCATGATTCAGTCGAGGCTAGTTCTTTTGCAGATTCTAAGGAGCAGATCGACCCAGAGGTTATGGTGTATCAAGATGCTGATGAAACGGTGAACATGAGCTGCATCTGCGAGAGCTCTTCAGATCAACGATTCATCATTGCTTGTCTCAAGTGTGGCACTTGGCAACACATAGCTTGCTATTACGAGTCTGCGAAGGACTACATGGACGAACATCGATGTGTGCAGTGCGCACCAAGGCTGGTAGAGCCAAAGTTTCCCTCGTCGAAAAGGCCAGCAAATGTGGCCTTCTCAGTTTACTCAAGCAGTACCGAATACAGATCTAAACGTCAGGCGCGCACCTTGGACGCCGAGAGCTCCATTGGGCGTTATGAGAGGGAAGGGAGTGAAACAGCATACACAGAGCCCACTATCTACAACGATCATGAGTGGCGGGCCCCGCGTTCTACAGCAAGCAAAGAAGCTGAGCCAGTCGTAGCTGATGCCTTGACCAACGTTGATGCACGAGAGTGGGAAAGAGTCAAGGAAATGAGTACTAAAGACGCCAGCCGGAGTACCAACATCATTATTGAATGCCCACTCTCTGCGGTCGAGAGTGATATGGGCCTCCCGAGCACATGCTTCGATTTGCAAGCCGGAAGCATGTCCCAAATCCGTATCCATCTGCTTCGACGACACAATATAATTGTTAAGTATTGTGACATGTGCGCACAAGACATCCTGGATCCCGAACTGTTTGAGCTGTGTCATGGATCGCATTGCACAGATCCTCGACTACGGCGAAGAGGTATCATCGACGTTCGACAGCAATGGCAAGAACTGTATATGTCCTTGAGACGAAAGATGAACAGCACAGCAATGGAGGCCCCCGAAGGCTCTCATGCACACCAAGTCAACACTGTTCCTTCGCTCACTTTAAATGCCGAGAACGCATTCTCGTTTCCAACGGCAACCGATTCGTTCCCAGAAGAGAAAGAAGAGTGTGTGGATTTTGACGAAAAGTCTGGAGCAGACTATACAAGTCCCGAGATAGCCTGTCACTGTTCGTCAAGCTCGGAAACTTCTACAGACCCCACCGTACGGCACGCCTTGATTGGACTTGTGGACAAATTACCTTATGCCTGGGAGGAGATCCAGGATCAACTTCCTGAATCCTACAAATGGGACATTGAATATGTCACTACGCATGGTCAAGGCGGAGCTGATAGTGGTTGCTGGACATGTGCACCTTTGCAGGATAGTGGCCCCGAGCAGATACCTCTCACAATAGCGGAAGCTCCTGTTGTGCTGCCTGTTGAGCATCAATGGCCGCCAGTCGGCGGAATCCATCCTCCACCAGACCCCAGGCCATCGGCACTGATAAATTGTTGGACTGAATTGCCCATGGATACCATACGAGATCTCTTTCTTACCTTCGAAGGCAGCTTGGGTTTCTATGTTCTGATTAGTGGCTTACTACAAATCATCGTTGCAGAAACCTTCGACACCACTTGGGCCTCTTCACATCTGCCTCACAAGTACGGTGGCCTGAAGGTGTGCTACATCGCAAATACGATGGAGCCTACTATGCTGCAATCTAACGTAGCAACCACGCCTCGGACAAGCGCGTTGTTACAAACGCAAACTTCCCGCTTGCTCAGTGCGTCCAAGCAAGCTCGATCGACTCAATCGCTTCAGCTCAACGACTTCATCGAAGCTCGAGTGTCATCAACATCTCGCGAGAAATTCGCCGGCAGAATTGGGTTGAAGGTGGCAAAAGACGGCCAGCCTTACTTGGTAATGTCGTCGCACATAATCACAGAGGCAATTCTCAGCAAATCTTTCTTCGGGTTGAATCGTGATCCGATGAAGCGACTGCAAGAGGATTGGAACAGAAATGCTGAAATCTGGGCGGGGAATGCGAAGGTGTGTACTATGAACCATAATTATGCGAAGTCTCTGCAGCACTTTGACTAATTTACCGATAGATCGGAACAATCGAGAAGAGTTATGACCACGCCGCAGAGTATTATCCTACTGGATTCAACCATGATGTCACTTTGATCCGACCAAATGCGACGGCGTCTGTTGCGGACATCAAATCCCCAATAGGTGACCTTGGCTGGTTGTGCCGCGATGCCTGGTCATCGCTCCGCCAACAACCTTCCGCTCTCAAGATCCTTGGGCCAACAGACACAAATCGTGCAGCAAAATGCATCAAATGCAACACTACCTCCGAGGCCATCATTGTGGGTGAAGGCATCTTCTTCAATCAGGCCGCTACTGCCGGCGCTAAACCTGCGAAGAGCCATGATCTTTCAACATGGAACAGATTTGTATCACGAGCTGTGCTGTACCGCGTGAATCCTGACTTCAATCCATCGAGCGGCTACAGTGGCATTGCACTGTATGCGGAAGGGAGCAGGGAAGACGGCACGCAGGGTCCCGGCATCGTGGGCTTTCAGAGCTTTGTACAGAGGAGTGACCACCCGCAAAAGTTCAGTATGCCGGAGGGTCCGCACCTGGAGCGGAGATTGAAAGAGGGAAGAGTAGCATTCTACGGCGCGTTTCAAGCGCCCGACGAGCTTCGTAGAGAGTATAGTATCTTGTAGCACAGCAGTGGTATATTATCCAAACGTCTACCTTCAGGAAAGCGATTGTGGTAAACATGTTCGTCACCTGAAAGACCCTACCACCTGTGCGGCTCCCAACAAGACCTGGACGATCGTCAAAAGGACAACGACTGTAGCAAACCTAGAACTTGTCAGCTTGCACCGGTTGACAGAACCGAAAACATACAGGAATGTCCAAAATTGCATCGTGTCTCTGCGATCGCGAAAAAGCACCGAAAGGCTCCATGGCCTAGACGTTTGGAGATGTTGCTCAAGCCGAGCAATGCGCGGCCACAGGGTAGGAAAATCGTCTGGCGTCCAATCACTCATCGACTGGCTCGTCATCAAGGTTTCCAGGGTTGGGTCGAAACCGCTCTGGTGTAGGTTCGATGCAACATTTCTCCTGCGGCGTGGGCTCGTCAGTGCGCGCGTCTTGCAGGCAGTGATACATCGCTGTCGAAAGCGATAGGCAGAACATGACCAGCACCAGCACACCTTTCGGAGACCAACGAACGCTCCGAGTCTCGCGTGCAAAGGCACATTGGACCAGGCATTGAACAAAACAGCGTATGACTCTTCAATCTCCTGCGTGAGTTCTACCGGTATGCCGACTTCGGGAGAAGTGATGGCGTCGAATGCACAGGGCAACGAGAAGAGCTCCAGAACAACACGTCCGCTAACTTTAGTGAGGAGCATGTGCCGGGACACGTTGGGTGTCCACAAGATATCCACAGCACTGAGCACATTCAGGGTGAAAGCGTTAAGCCGCGTCGCCCTGACGGACTGAGACTCCTGAGCATTGAGATCTTCCAATAGTGCGTATGGCGATATCTCTGAGTCAATTATCAGCTTACTCACTCCATCAAACATTGTGTGCATGACATACGGCTAGGTGGAGCCCGCCCGGAAGTAGGAGCAAGCAGATTCTGCAAAGGAGTTCGATTTGGACAATTCGGTGCGTTCAACATCAGTGCTATCAGTTTCGTTGTCGCATCGCTCTCAAAGTTGATTCTGTGGTCCCACTGTCCGCCCGGGAGAAGACCACTGCCTGTGATGAGACCAGCGACGGACTCATCGTAAGGTGCAATGGTTACAGAATTCGGAGTGGGCTGCGTGACAGGTGGCGTTGTCGGCATTGCAGCCTGAGCTGTCGTTGCATCTGCGAAGATGCCATATGCTGCCACAACCTTGCGAGACCGGTTAGTATGTTGGAAAGAGCTCAACATTGTAGTCCATGTCCCAATTATACACATGACCGTGTCTTCAACGTGCTCTTTCCGCCTTGGGTCTCCCGCAACAGTGTCCGCAAATATATCCCGAAAGCCAGATAAGGCAAACTTATCTATCAGTGTTTGTACAGTATGGACAGTTGGTGTCCCATTCCCCGAAGCGCCCGTCCGGAAGTGTTCGAGGACTTCGATGAAAAGCTCTATATAGTCTTCCATTGTCTCGCTACCCGCGTATTGCTTCAGGATGTAGTTGAGATACGGTGCGGCGGTCGTGTTCGTCGGGTAATCGCTGAACCCCAAGGCATGAGCGAGCCTGGTTCGGTCGTCGACAGATGATTTCTTGCTACTGAAGGACATAATGAGAATCAATATGGGTATAGGCTCCTCTGAATTCCTTCTACTCTGCGCACAGTTGGCGCCCAAGCAGCCCCGTTTCAGCCCTGGTTAGGTGCGCTCTCTTAAGGCTCTCTATCTCTCCGGGCCCGTAATTGTCAGGGTACGCGATGATCAAGATTGGCAGATGAAGCAACGAGAAGATCAGAGGCCATCGCGCCGGTGGGACTCGAGAGGCCGTCATTTCGTCTAGGCGCATATGAGGCTGGGGGCGGAGCTGCATGCTTCAGCTGATGAGGCGGAGGCGCAGGTCTTTGAACCTATCGGAAATACGAAGGCGCCACCGTATCTCCGAGCTTGGGCACAGCTCGGATCTGATAATGATATGTCGATCTGATAAACACTCGTTAGCTTCAAAAGCATCTTGTACCCATTAGCAATATTTTAATTATAGTGTAGACGTATGGAACGAGCAAAAGGGTATAGCTTGGTTGGTGTTGAAAACAGTCTATGATTGTCGCTGGAACAGGATAGCCTTTCCGTGGAATACTAATTAACTATTGCCAGATCGCTATGGTATCCATCGCTACCTTGCGCGGGGGGAATTCTATGATGTTGTCCCTGCACCACCAAACTCACTCCACGGCCTGCGGCAGACGCAGGCCGTCCTTATAGGTTGATTGGTGGAAGCGAAGCGAGGCGAACCATCTTTGAAGCCATATGCTTACATCAGCCGCTCTGTACTCTGTCGTGGAAAAATAACGTCTGCAGCTTTGCGATACTTGGACGGGCTACAGGTTGTGTTGATGGAACGCGTTCAGGGGTCGATGCATTATCCATCGGGGCTCTAGCACAATGTCGGCAAGCCGCAGGCTACCTTGCAGCGGGAACTAGCCAAGCGAACGACCGGGAATCGAGTAAAAGAATGTCCGAGATGAATATCCTCTCTCAACTGTCGCAAATCAAAAACACCACAAACAGCGAGAACTCGATTTTTGGAATTAAACCAGCTTATCGCACGCAAACGGTCGCTCTTGACGCCAATCGACTAGCCAGCACCCAGCCGTAGCGCCCACTGCGACTGACGTGCCATGGCGACACCGTGGCCCCAGCAGCCCGCATGGCCAACCCCATTCCGCGAGCATGCTACACGCCTCAGCACTTAGCTTCAAGACTTGCTAACTTGCATCGAGCGCACTCACAGCCAACCCGTACCAGTAGACCTCATGAAGATCATTATCCATGGAACTACTAAAACCGTTCACGCAATTGCTACAAGCGTATAGCTGAACATAAGCGCTAGAGAAGGAGCTAGGGCAGCAGCTAAGGAGGCGGTAGAGGTAGGCAAGGCCAACCTAGAGATAACAAGACAGATCAAAGAGGCAGGACTATAGATAGGCGGCCTGCTCAGCTACGCTGCTATAGCAGCTAGGGGAGCGACACTAGCAGGTATACTGAATATACAAGTGTCGGATTTGAGGGGTTTGAGATGGAGGTTACAAAAAAGGCTTTTTCGTAATGCCCAGATGGATCAATTAAGTAATGAGATTGGCGCACGTATGTGATAAATGTATGTGATAAATGGATGATTGATTGATTGCAGTAATTGATTGCTCTGACTGATTGATCGTTCTGTGTTCTATCTCCTCTGTATGCCAGCTGCTCTATATACTCGAATCTACCCAGTTCGCTGAGGTTGCCCCGCTATCTCTACTGGAGTGGTTCAGCTCCACGCCGTTCGGACAATGATGCGATGGACCATAATACTCGTGATAGCCGTTTGGCATGTGATAGTCTGGCTCGCCGGCTCCCACGGTTGTGCTGGCTAACGCGCCGCACTAGGAGGGGCCAGGAAGATTGCACTTTTTCGGTATCTCTGGATTGCACTCTGAGTTGCGCATCTCATCTGACAAGTATATAGACTGGGATAGAACAAATCAATTAATTCTTTTGAGCAGTAGTCTTACAATCTGCTCGTGGCCTCTTACTGAAGCCGCCCGGAGCGCGTTGCCGAAATATCCACCCTGCGCGTTGACGTTGGCACTATTTTCAAGCAGTAGTCTTACAATCCGCTCGTAGCCTCCACTTGAAGCTGCCTGGAGCGCGCCGCCAAAGTATCCACTCTGCGTGTCAACGTTGGCGCCATTTTCGAGCAGTAGTCTTACAATCTTCTTGTGGCCTCCTACTGAAGCTGCCTGGAGCGCGTTGCCGTAATATCCACCCTGCGTGTTGACGTTGGCACTATTTTTGAGCAGTAGTCTTACAATCTGCTCGTAGCCTTTATATGAAGCTGGCTGGAGCGCGCCGCCAAAGTATCCAACCCGCTCGTTGACGTTGGCGCCATTTCCGAGTAGTAGTCTTACAATCTGCTTATGGCCCCGTACTGAAGCCTCGTAGAGCGTGGCGTCACCCGCCGCGTTGACTTTGGCGCCATTTTCGAGTAGTAGTCTTACAATCTGCTTATAGCCTCCTGCTGAAGCTTCCTCGAGCGTGCTATTAATGTACATACTCCGCGCGTTAATATTAATACGCTTGTCAATATTAACGTGTTTGAGTAATAGCTTTACTATCTCTTTATTTCCCTTTCTCGCTGCTATTGCTAGTGATTTCTCATAGTTTCTTATCACCTTTAGCACCCTCTCGGCCGTTACCTCCTGGCTGCTGTTAGCAGCCCATGGTAATGCTGAGCCCCTAGACTTCTGGCTATTAGCTATCACCCTTAGCACCCTCTCAGCCGTTACCTCCTGGCCGTTGTTAGCAGCCCATAGTAATGCTGAGCCGCTAGACTTTTGTATATTGTAACAGTAGAGATAGGTATTTAGTAGATTGTAAAGGTAGCGGTTAGTTTGTACAAAGGCTTTAATATCTTTCTCTAATTCTATATTTTCTACTATAGAGAAGAGTAATTCGTTTGCTAAATATAGTAGAGACATTTCTAAAGTAGTATTTTAGAGAAGAGAGTAAAGGATATAAGTAGAGATATAATACTATTGTTAGTAGCTCTTAGGACTATGTTTTCTAACACTATATATTGTGGTGTTGCATTCACCAATCTTGAGGGACGGAGGCTGTACCTTTGTCAGATTTGAGGGGGTTTTCAACGATCTGCTGTGACGTGCACAAGACTGTGATAAATGTATGTGATAAACGGATGATTGATTGCAGTGATTGACTTGATTGATTGATGAGATTGATTGCTCTGATTCTACCTCTGCCTCTGTGCTCCTCTAGATGTCTATGAGATTCCCAGCTTTGTGGCCTCTACAAAGGCAGATCCTTTGTCATGGCGAGCCTTTGTAAGGGTTTGAGCCTTTGAGCCTTTGCAAGGGATGCGCTTGTTTTTGGGTCGGCGCGCACTTAGCTGAGTCCAGATGCGCCGAGTATCCACTGATTGGCTTGCTCAGCTGCTGGCACGGCGCCAGCGTCCATCGCGTGCGAGAGGGCCAGGAAGATTGCACGTTTTGGGTCGGCGAGCACTCAACAGAATCTGGGTGTACCTGGAATCTGTTGATTGGCTCGCTTAGCTGCCAGCGCGATGCTAGCGTCGATTCGCACGAGTTCGCTCATGGTCAGTTCAGATGCTGCTAGGTTGATGGCCAATCTGACATTAGAACGTGCTTTTTACGAGAAATAACTATAAGGAAACTTAGCCTAACTATAGGCCGAACGTCGGCTGTATTACGGTGTCTCTTCTCGGTTAGGCCCATGGCATCCTTGGCAATCCCATGGTCAGATGACATGCGGCCTGGTCAGAACGGGACGGCCAGCTCCCTGCTAGCGTCCGTCAGCATGGTAGTCATCGCTTGCATCCTACCAAAGTAGCTGCTACATATCAGCCTCGCTGCGCCACAAAATCAGCCGCACCACCACGCGAGCCCGACCCATTGAACTTTGAGGCGAAATCCTGCATTTGGACAAGCAATTCAATGTTGTGGGATATGCAGAGCAAATTCTCCGCCGCGGTGTGGTGTGGTGAGCCTTGGGAAATCGATGGTGAACTTCTCTACCATTGGGGCACCGGAGTTCACTGCGTCGGCACATTCGATGTACCTGGAGGATATGTCTGGTAATGGCGAAGCACCACCGCAGGAGGCTAGACACTTGGATTGATAGGCGAATTTCCGGATGGTGGTATGAACTCAAACTTTGTGAGGTACAAGGAGTGATTTTCGGACGCCGGTGGGTGTGCTGTGAGTGTCGGGATGTGAGAGGAGACTTTCAGGATTGCGTCGCGGGGTTCACTGGGCTCGGGCAGCAGGTGTACCACGACAAGTTGGGTCCCAATAGTGGAGCACCACCGCAGACGCCGATATACACTGGCTTTGCGCCGGATCGGTTGATAGGAGTACCATCTCAAACATTACGGGACGGTTAGAGCGATACTCCCGCGCCGGTGGTGCATTGTGGGTTTTTACAAGTAAAAGGGGAACATGTCCACTTTGAGTTTTGGGGCGCGGGGCCGACCCGCGCGCATTAGATGTACTACAAGAATCTCTCTCCTAATATCAAAGCACCACGGCGCATGCCTGAGCGCTTAGGTTCTGGGGGCGGATGGGTAGGGGGCGGTGTGGATTTGAGCTTTATGGGGTGTCTAGAGTCATATTCTTGCTGCGATGGGAATTGGAGGGGAACTTGTTCAAGTTCTAACGTGTCTGTGCACGGTATGCACGTGTTCGCGCAATGCACGCGAACACCAAACTTGAGTCTGACCTACCTCTCTACAATGCGCGATAACTCCACCAATATAGACCCGATTCAAGCTACAATTGAAGAAATTGAATCGAGAGAACAAGGAGAAGACTTTGTATACGCAGAAGTTGCCGCCAAATTTGGTGTTGAACGAACTACGCTAAGCCGAAGACACCGGGGCCTAACAAGCTCAGAACAGAACAGAAACCTCAACTAGAGAAAGCTTAGCCTACAACAAGAAGATAAGCTTATACAGTATATTAAAAAGCTTATAGAGAGGGGCCTTCTACCTATAAGAGAGATAATAAGAATCTTAGCGTTATAGATAGCTTACAAGATAGTTAGTAAGAGCTAGGTAACTTACTTCCTCTATTAAAACTAGAACTTAGTTATATCTAAATAGACTACTAGTATTAACTATATATAGTATAAAGCTAATTCCTATATAAAGTATAAGCTATATTTTAACTTATTATATTAGAAGATAGAAGAATATTAAATATAGCTATAGTAGGCTAGTAAATATATCTCTATATTAGGAACTCTAAAACTACAATAACTTTACTAATACTAAAGTAAATTTAATAATATTTATTTTATTATATAGCTATAATATATAATGTATTCTACTAGTAAACTAGATATACTACTAAGCTAGATACTTTCTCTTAGTACTAAGAATATCTTATATAATACTAAATACCTTAATAATAAAGTTCTTTATTATCTTAA
>JALNQK010000374.1:0-17809 GCA_028458525.1 Ophiosphaerella herpotricha
AACTAAGAAAGATCTAAGTACTTAAGAAATAGAAAATAGATTTAGAATAGAATATAGATAAATCTATATACTAGCTAGAATATAACAAGAATTTATAAGATAATTCTATAAACTACTAGTATATAGATATTAAAGAATAGAGAAAACCTTAGAAAGATTAATAAGGAACTACTATATACTAAAGGTAAGATAGATAGTAATAGAGATATTAAGAGATTATATAGAATATTAGAGAAATAAATACAATAGATACGTACTATATAAAATACTATAACTAGTAGAAGTACTAGAATAACTATAGGGAGTTATTACAATAGACTTTATTACTAGACTACTAAAGTTAAGAGACCTAATCTTAGGAATTAAGTATAATAGTATCCTAATAATAGTTAATAAACTAATAAAATATACGTACTTTAGACTATATAAAGAAAAAAGTAGTATAAAGGAAGCTATATACTAAGTTATAGACTTAGTTATAAGATAATATAGAGTACTAGATAAGATTATTACTAATAGAGATATTAGATTTATATCTAGTATATAGAGTACTATAATAGCTTTACTAGGAATTAAATATAGTATATCTATAGGATACTACCTATAAATAGATAGATAGTTAGAACAAATAAACTAGATAGTTAAATAATACTTAAGATATTACCTTAACTATAACTAGAATAACTAGGTAGTACTACTACTAACAGTATAATTAGCTTACAATAGCGTAAGAAATATAGTAATAAGAATATTACTATTCTTTATAAATTATAGATTTAAACTAACTATATACTAGATACTTTAGGATATAAGATTATAAAACTCTAAAGGATAAAAGATTATAGATAAAATTATAGAGATATATAAATAGTTAAAGGAGGATACTAAATTCCTAAGAAATTAAATAGTAAGATACTATAATTAGAAATATAAAGAAGGACCCTAATTTAGAAAGAGAAGAAAAGTATAGTTATAAAGAAAGAATATTAAGAGTAAAAGGCTAAGTCTAAAATTAGACTATATAAAATTAAGAAATAAGTAATACTAGTTATATATAAATTAAAACTACCTAAAGGAATAAAAATATATCTTATATTCTACGTTTTACTACTAGAAAAAGTACTATAGAACGTAGAACTAGTAGTATATAAAACTAATATATATAGAGAATAAGAAGAATAGGAAGCTTAAGAGATTATAGGATACTAAATCTAAAATAGAAAAAACTACTACCTAGTTAAGTAGTTAGGAATAGATAAAGATAGAAAACTATAGGAATATATATAGGAACTAGAAGATAACCTTAATTATTCTAAGTTACTAGAAGACTTCTAAAGTTAAAACTAATTAACTTACTTTATAGTAAACTAAGAAATAAATTAAAGTCTTGTAGAAGATAATTACTACTTATAATAGATAGAGAGGCGCCTAGAAAGATAGTAATACTAGGAATATTAGGAGAGACTATAGGACTACCTAAGATAATAGATAATTACTATAATACCTTAGCTTCTTTAATATCTAACTTAGCCTTAAGTATAATATATTATATACTAATCTTTTTATTATTATAAGCTTATAACTTATAAAGACAAGCTAGGTAAGCCTAGGCTTCTACTAGTATATCTAGGGTATACTCCTACTTAGCTTTAGCTTCTAAGATCTATAATAATAGTTTTACTTTAGCCTAGTTAGTAGCTTTCCCTAATAGAATTTAGCTCTAGCGTACGTATTATAATTAAAGTCCTATACTTAGAAATAGATATACTAGAAATATTACAAGAACCCTAAATATTAGCCTAGATATACACTTTATAAGCCTTACTAAGTTTTAAGGAAAATATATAGGAAGTATCTAGAAAATAGTAATAAGAATAGGGAAATATTTTAATACCTTAACGCAATACTTAATTAGTAAGATTAAGATAATAAAGAGTAGATTTAGCAGGTATAAAGAACTTATAAGAAGAGATAACTAGTAAACAAGATACTAGTAAGTTAGAAAACTAAAATAGAGAAAACCTTAGCCTAATAGAGCCTAAGAAAAGAGATAGTATTATAGGTTATAACCTTATATATAAGCTAGAACTAATAGAGCTTAAGTTACCTTTAAGTAATAACCTAATAGGCTATAAATCTAAAAGACTTAGATAAGATAGTAATATAGAATATAATATAGATATATAATAAGTTATATATAGTAATCTATAGATCTATTCTATAGATTAATAGATTAAAGTAATCTAAGGATCTATCCTATAGATTAATAGATTAAGGTAATCTAAGGATCTATCCTATAGATTAATAGATTAAGGTAATCTAAGGATCTATCCTATAGATTAAATAGATTAGGAAACAAACTATAAGTATATAGTTAATAGGATATCTATTATTAGGATAGTATTATTAATCTTAATCTTTAACCTAGAGTAATATACTCTTAATATCTACTAATTAGAATTATTATTGTACCTTAGCCCTATTAATAGTTAACCTAATACCTATACGTATTTACGTTGTACTCTAACTATAATTACTACGTACCTAGGTAAGCTATCTAATAAGTACTATAGGTAGCCCTGTTACACCTAGTTAATAGCTTACTCTAAATAACCTTAGTAATATACGTATTATACTAGAATATATATACTTAGCTATAGAGATACTAGGATATAAATAGTACTATTATATATTTATATAAATATAGGCCTTATGTACTCTACTATCTTTTAGGAATATAATATATTTTAACTCCTTAGAAAAACAATAAGGATAAGGTATAACTTTAGTACTATTATAAAGAATATAAAATAGAAGGGTATTTTTATAAATAATAGAATAAGAAAGTATAGAGGAAATATAAGAAGAAATAACCTAGATAAGAGAAGCTAATAACTTAGTATAAAGAAGAACTTATAAGCTAAAAGAACTTAGAAGAAGAGATAGTATTATAGGCTAAGACTTTATACAATTATTAGACTTAGTAAAACTAGAAATAGCTAATAACTCTATATAAGATAGTACTACTAAGTATAATATAGATATATAAGGTATTTAGAGTAATTTATAATTAGTAAAAGATAAATTATAAATTAAGATATTTAATAGGATAAAAGTAGATAATACTATATAAAGAGTAGGATAACTATTATTAAGATAAATTATAAATTAAGATATTTAATAGGATAAAAGTAGATAATACTATATAAAGAGTAGGATAACTATTATTAAGATAGTATTATTAATCCTAATCTTTAACCTAGAGTAATATACTCTTAATATCTACTATTTAGAATTATTGTTATACCTTAGCCCTATTAATAGTTAACCTAATACCTATATTTATTTGCGTTATACTCTAATTACAATTACTACGTACCTAGGTAAGCTACCTAATAGGTACTATAGGTAGCCCTATTATACCTATACTATCTAGGTAAAGTACTAATAGATATAAACCTTAGTTATTATCTCTAGCTTCTATTTCTCTTATATAAACTAAAAGTACTACTTATAGTTATAACTAGAGCCTTTCTAAAAAGTATACTTATCTAAGAATTTCTCTATATATTAGTACTACTAAAAGTAATAATACTATTAGTAGAACTATAAGTATTTTTAAGTATAACTATAGTTTAGTTTTAGATACTTTTTATATAGATTTTTAGTAGAGCTATATCTTTTAAGGAAGTAGTATAATATCTTATAGCTAAGTAGCTTTAAAAAAGTTCTATCTACTACTATAACTATAGTAGCTTTAGTAAGCTCTAAGTACTTAATCTTTAGCTAGGTACAAGCCTTATAATAGATAAGCTTCTTCTAGTATAGTAATAGTATAAGTAGATAGCTACTATAAGGTTTATCTTTAATATTACTAGTTTTATAGTATTTTTTTATAATCTTAGTTATAGCTAAGTATATATAGTAAAACTAGTACGTAACTTTAGAGTACTCTATATAACTTAATACTATCTTAATAATCTAGTTATATTCTTCTAGACTTATATTTAGCTTTCTATAAGTATTTCTATCTATCTCTTATCTAAATTAGTATAGTATTACTATAGTTATAGTAGTTTAAAGTAGTAATATAGTTTAGAAGTATATAGTAAGCTAAGCTTAGTATTCTTAACTTTTAGCCTAGTATAGTACTTATCTATTAAACTAATAATATTATTATAGTTTTTTATCTATACCTTAAATTTATTAAGAAGAGTAATATTTATTATACTATACCTTTTACTTAGATTATAACTACTCTATATACTAATTAGGTTACTCTTTATAATACCTACTTATACTATACTTAGAATATTTACTAGTAGAAAGTTAATTATAATAAGCTAGAAGAAAGGTACTATAAGTACTACTTAGATAATAACTAAAGTAGTTATACTTTAGTAGGTTTCTTTAAAGATATACTTATATATATACTTTAACTAATATTAATAGGTACTAGTAATATTTAATAGATATATTAATTATATCTACCAGCTCTATAACTTATATAATACTACTATTACTACTACTCTAGTTTCTAAGTTTAATACTAAAGTCTACTATATAAGTATTAAGCTTATATATACTTAGTATACCTTTAACTTAGAGCTTTTAAACTACTACTACCTTACTACCTAAACTCTTACTATAATATCTTAGTTCCTAGGGTTAATTTTATTAGAATTAAAAAACTTAGTAGTAAAGTAAAAGAACTTAGTATCTATTCTTTAGAAGATTTTAGGTTATCTATATCTTATTATATATCTATTTCTATTATATATATATAGTATATACTAACTACTTTTTAGGCTATCTATACTTAGGTTCTTACTAAGAATAATAATAATAATAATAATAATAATAAAGCTTTAGTTATAGCTATAAGTAATATAAAGTTTAGAAGCTTTTCTAAAGAGTATAATAAGAGTAGTAGTAAAGATAATAGTAATAAGTAAAGTAGTATAGAGGTTTATAAAATAGTTATTTTTATATTTATATAGATACCTAGCTATAGTACTATTAAGCTAAAATATATAATTTACTCTATAGGTATATTCTAAGTATATAAATTATATTTTTTGTTTTTATTTTAGATATAAAGAGCTTTAAGCTAATTTAAAGCCTTTAAGTAGTTTATCTATATCTTTAAAGTTTATAGTAAGAGTCTATATATCCTAGGATTTATTATATCTTTTTTATCTTAGGAGGTACTAAAGTTATCTCTTTCTTTGATATTTTTTAAAGATTCTTTTAACTTCTTATACTTTTTTCCTTTCTTCTATTACTTTAGGTAGCTAGGTATTATCCTCTACGCCTACTTAGAGTTTCTATCTTTTAAGGAGAGAAACGTAGAATACGCTATAAATATAGTAATAGAGTAGTAAGAGTAAGTAATATACTTATATTCTAACTATATCTTATACTTAGAATAGCTTAATAAACTTATTAGATTATTTCTTATATAGTTAGTATATAAGATTTAAATTCTTTATACTTAGTAGAACTAAGTTTTTTTTTCTAAAAGTCTTTAGTTTATATTTATTATTATAGTATTATACTTCACGTATTCTACTAGTAAACTAGATACACTACTAAGCTAGATACTTTCTCTTAGTACTAAGAATATCTTATATAATACTAAATACCTTAACAATAAAGTTCTTTATTATCTTAATATAAAAGTAGACTAACTCTTATAGTATAGGCTTTTAATCTAGGCTAGTTTTAAAGTATATAATATACTATAGTAGTATATAACGTACCTTTTTAGTAGCTTACTAATTAGCTTAATAAAATTATATTCTAGCCCTAAATACTACTAAACTACTAGAAACTTACTCTAACTAAAGAGTAGATAATTGTATAATATATTCTTAACCTTAATTTAAGAGGTTTTGCTCCCTAGCTATATAAGGTAGTAGATATAGCTAATAAACTATTAGTAACGCGTAGTAGAGAGCTAGTAGGAAAAAACTAGCCTACGTAATTTGTTACGCGTATAGAAGAGCTTAAGATAGCTTTTAATTATATAAAGGATTACTAAAGGATACTTTAAGAAGACCTAGTAGTTATTAGTAAGTAGTTTAAGTATATATAAGATACTATCTATAACTTTAATAAGATAGGCTTTTAGATAGGTATAATTAGCTTAATAAAGGTAGTTATAAGCTTAGAGAAGTATATAGGACCTAATTTTATCTAGCTAGGTAATAGAAAGTAGGTTACTACTATCTATAGTATCTATACTACTAGGTACGTAATCCTACTATTTATTATCTACAAAGGGCGTATTTATATCTCTACTTAGTATAAGAAAGTAGATATACTATATAACTAGAAAGTTTTAGTCTCTAAAAATAGATAGATAAATAATTAGCTTAGTCTTAAGTAGCTAAAGTACTTTAATAAGTATATAAAGACGCGTTAAGTAGAGTTATATAGGCTACTTATCTTAGATAGCTATAAGAGCTACTTTAACTAAGAATTTAAGAATTACTACTTTATATAAAAGATCCTTACCCTTTATATACTAGCCTATTAATTATATATCTTTTAGCTACTTAATATAGTTTATTTTTTACTACTAAAGCTTAAGTACTCTTAGTACGTATAAGACTTAGTATACTAACGCGTCTACTATATTAATAAAGAAGGCTTCCTTCTAGCCTTTAAAGATATGTTTTTAAGTGTATTTATATATAATAACTATAAGAAGGCTTTTAAGGTATCTAGACTAGTCTCTATTAACGTATAGGTAGTCTTTAATTAGCTTAAAGTATAGCTACGTACCTTACTACTAGCCCTACTACTAGAAACGCTATAGTAGTTAAAAATACTAAGTAATATATATAAATTTAGCTTATAGTTAAAGCTTGTAAGTAATTCTTTTATATAGTTACTAGATATAGCCTAGTACAAGTTCTTATAGCTAATTAAAGGAGCTAAATTAATACTATATTAAAATACTCTTATAGGCTTAAGGATTATAGAGCTTAAAGAGTAATTAGTAGAGATAACTAAGTATAAAACGTGTAAAAGGAAGTAAATTTAGTATAGTAGTATAATAGAGTATAGTTCTATAGTATTATACGTAGCTACTAAAGTGTCTATAGTATCTTAGCTATTAAAGAAGTATTGTAGTAGGGTTAGTAATAAATAGGCCTAACTAGGTTAACAGCGCTATAGGAACTATAGTAAGACTAGGTACAACGCTTGTACGTGCTAAAAAGATAAAGAAGAAAATTCTAAATTAGATATAAGTATATCGTATACTAGTTCTATAGCTAGTTGTAAGTAAATTAACTTTTTATACGTAGTATTCCTAATACTAAGAGAAAGTATCTAGCTTAGTAGTGTATCTAGTTTGCTAGTAGAATATATTAAGTATACTTATACTTTTTATAGAAATTCTATAAGTATTGTTTATATACTATATATATACTTTACTTACTAGACTATATCTAGTACTTCTCTTTCTAGCTTACTATTCTTAGGAGAGTATATAAAGATTAGATATTTACTTAATATAGTATAGAAAAGAGTAGTCTTTATTACTTTATAAACTAAGTTATTATATATAAACTATTTAGTTTTTAGTAAAGTAACTTAGTTATTCTAATTTATTAATATAAAGATTTTTAAATACTATTCTAGAGTCTATATAATAGGGCTACCTATAGTACCTATTAGATAGCTTACCTAGGTACGTAGTAATTGCAATTAGAGTACAACGCAAATAGATACAAGTATTAGGTTAACTATTAATAGGGCTAAAGTATAATAATAATTCTAAATAGTAGATATTAAGAGTATATTACTCTAGGTTAAAGATTAGGGTTAATAATATTATCTTAATAATAAACATTGTATAGACTATATACTTATAGTTTACTTCTTAATCTATTAATCTATTAAATAGATCTAGAGATTACCTTAATCTATTAATCTATAGAGTAAATCTATAGATTACTATACGTAACTTATTATATATCTAGGTTATATTCTATATTACTATTCTATCTAGGTCCTTTAGATTTGTAGCCTATTAGGGTATTACCTATAGGTAACTTAGGCTCTATTAGTTCTAGCCTATATATAGGGTTATAACCTATAATAGTCTAATTCTAGTATTTAGATTACCTATTAGTTTATAAGTAGAAAGTAATACTTAACCTACGCTTTACTTATAATTAGTAGTATATTTCTACCTAAAAGTTTTAATTAAAGATTAAACCTCTATCTAATATAATACTTTTTTATATCCTATAACTTAAGATAATATTATTAAAGTATACCTCTATAAATTACTATATATTCTACTTCTTAAGAACTAGAATAAAGATAGCTATCTTTAATAAGTAGTCTACAATTACTAGTATTATATTATAAATATACCTAAAGCTATCCTTTAAAGGTAAGAGGCCTATAATAAAGTCTAGAGAGACTTCTTTAAAGATATTATTTAAGATTAGTAAAGAAGTTAATTCTCTATATTACTTATACTTTAGTACCTTCTTTAGTATACTATATACGTTCTTACGTACTCTTAAACGTCTTAATCTATTAATAGCTAGTAGAAGTACCTAGTAATTAACTTAAGTATACTATATATACTAAAGTAGCCTACTATATATAAATTATAGTTCTAGAATATATAATTTACCTTTATATCTTAAAACTTCTTTATTATCTAAGTACTATATATATACTCTACTATAGTATTAAGTACTTTTAGTATTTATTAAACTTTATACTTATACTTATATAAAGGTATCTTTTTACTATAGTCTATATAAGGTTTTTAGAAATACTTTAAACTCTACTAATATAGGTTTACTACTAACTAACTCTCTAGCTATTAAGTATAGTATATATAGTATATATTCTATAGTACTAGTAGTAAGAGTCCTTTTAGTACTATAGTTTCTAGTACTATATATCTTATATATTATAGTATTATAGGATATATATAGAAGTAGGGGGTAGGTAGTAACTTATAGTTAGTAAGTTAAGTTAAATATTTTTATAAAGTAGCTATATAATAAGTTAGTTTTAGTATCTATTTCTTTTATCTAATTCTACTTATAGCTACTTAAAGAGCTATAGTACTAACCTAATACTCTCTAATTATATATATTTCTACTATACTATATCTTCTTTTCTAACTTTTAAGCTTAGTCTCCTTAAGCTCCTAAGAGCTAGTTACTTCCTTTACTAATAGTAGCCTATATCCTAAGCTTTTATTATTAAGCCTTACTACTTTTTTACTCCTAATTACTTATATATTATCTCTACTACTAACTTAGAGGTCTATTTAATACTTTATATTATAGTAAGAGCTTATTAGAGTATTTCCTTTTTATATATTACTACTTAATATACCTAATTTCTCTCTAACCCTATACTTATATAAAGAAGGTTATTACTATCTTAGCTTTAGTATCTAATAGTAGTATCTTAAGTATTTACTATAAATAGTTCTTAGAAGCTAGCTAACTTAATAACTCTACTTAGACCTTTTCTACTTAAGTAGTATTTAGTTAGTTCCTATAGTAGTACTTACCTAACTTTACTAATTATATAGTTACTAGATAAAGAGTATAATAGTTTAAGTACTAATTATAAAAACTTTATAAAGATTCTAAGTATATATAACTCTTTTTAGAAGCTTATTACTTTCTTTTACTTATAATACTTTTTATTACTATTCTTAACTCTTTAATCTTTTTTTTTAGCCTCTTTACTAGCTTTTTCTTAATAGCTCTTGTTAGTACTAGTATAGGCTCCTCTAGCCTTAGCTCTAGTAGTCTAGGTAGTAATAGTAGTAGTAGTAATCTCTCTTACTACGCTTACTACAAAGTAGTAAGTAGTAATATTAAGTTAGACCTATAGGTCTATAATTTATACTTAGCTAAGTTATATATCTTTAAGTAGTATTTATATCTTTTACTTCTATAACTTTATTTAATATCTAATACTCTTTATAGTAACTATCTATACTAACTAGCTAATAAGTCTTAAACTTATCTAAGTATTTACTTACTTTATTTAGTAGCTAAGTACTTAGAGTATTAATCTTAGCTTTTATCTAAGGTTAGTTACTATCTATAAAGATAATAATAATTACTAGCTAGCCCTAAGCTTTATTTAGTTTACTTCTAACTTACTACTTTCTATATAATTATTCTTTAGGCTAGAAACTAACTATAGCTACTATAATACTAATATTAAAGCTAGTAAGTCTTTCTAATTCTTTTATAGCTATCTAGTAAGCTACTACTACTAACTATATCTTTACTAGTAAAGAGTACTATAGGTACTACTAGTATAATAGGTACTAATAGTACTTTACTTAGTATACCTAGTTATACTACTAAGGCTATATCCTTAACTTTAGTACTTATAATAAGTAAACTATTAGTAGTAATATATAATACTACTTATTTATTAGTAAGTTTATTCTAACTCTTTTTTAGGCTTATATTAACTTATTTTAAACTACTTACTTCTTAGTACTCTAGGCTCTTTACTTTCTCTTAGAAAGAATAAGGCTATAAGTAATTACTTTTAGCCCTAATATCTCTAGGTATTATTACTAGTACGTTAGGCTTAGATAGTATATTAGTTATACTCTAGAGCTAGAAGCCTCCTTA
This sequence comes from Ophiosphaerella herpotricha, assembly GCA_028458525.1. Classification (NCBI taxonomy): domain Eukaryota; kingdom Fungi; phylum Ascomycota; class Dothideomycetes; order Pleosporales; family Phaeosphaeriaceae; genus Ophiosphaerella; species Ophiosphaerella herpotricha. The sequence goes on from JALNQK010000374.1 coordinate 10,653, forward strand.
GTACTAGTACTACGCCTAGCTTACTAATATACTTACTTATACTATACTATACTTTCTCTTATTAAAGTAGTAGTATTCTTTAGAGTAGTAGCTATAGTAGTAATAGTAGTACTACTATATAAGTAGTCTTTCTTTCTTAGGCTTTCTAAGCTCTACTTAATAACTTTTCTCTTTTTTTATTTTCTATAGTTTATAGCTAAAGGCTAGCTCTAAGAGCCTTTAGCTCTCTATATTAATAAAAATATTAAGAGTAGCTAGAAAGTAATAGTACTTACTATAAGCTATAGAAGATAGTAAAAGGATAATAGTAATTTAAGTAAAATTCTTAAGAAAGTAAATAATACTTACTTTACTTTATACGTAAGTATAGAGCTTCTTATATACTAGCGTAGTAGACTAGCCCTATACTAATAGTATACTAACCTTATACTAGAGTATACTAGCTCTACTCTAGGCTAAGAACTATAACTATAATATATCTAGAGTATTACAAGATCTTAGAAGTCTTATAACCTTATTATAGAGCTTCTCTTTCTAGCTAGTATTTTTACTAGCCTTAAATTATAACCTTAATAAAAATCCTAAACCTTTATAAGAGAAAAGAAAAAAGAGTATTTATAACGTATTCTACTAGTAAGCTAGTTAAACTACTAAGCTAGTTATATTTACTTAGTACTAGGAATACTATATATAAATAATAATATAGCCCTAAAATAATAATATATTAACTTAGTAAGAAGGTAAAATTAAGCTTATACTTTAGGCTTATACTCTAGGCTAATTTAAAAGCTAGTAACGCGCTACTATAGCCTATAACGTATAATAATAGTAACTCTCTAACTAGCTCTAAGGAATTACCTATTAGCTTAATACTTAACTAGGTTACTAGAAACTTACTATAACTAAAGAGTAGATAATTATATAATATATTCTTAACCTTAATTTAAGAGGATTTACTCCCTAACTATATAAAGTAGTAGATATAGCTAATAAATTATTAGTAGTACGTAATAGAAAGCTAGTTAGGAAGAACTAGCCTTTATACTTTATAGTACGTATAGAGGAGCTTAAGATAGCCTTTAATTAAGTAAAGGATTACTAGAGAATACTTTAAGAAGATCTAGTAGTTATTAGTAGGTAGTTCTAGCTAGTATAGGATATAATAGCAACGTATAGTATTAATCTAGAAAATATCTATAACTTTAATAAGACTAGCTTTTAAATAGAAATAATTAGGTTAATAAAAGTTATTATAGGCTTAGAGAGGTATATAAGGCTTAATCTTATTTAGCTAGGTAATTATAAGTAGGTTATAGCTATTATAAGTATCTATACTACTAGCTATATAACCCTACTATTTATTATCTATAAAGAACGCGTCTATATCTCTACTTAGTATAAGGAAATAGATATACTACGTAATTAGAAGATCTCTATCTCTAAGAATAGATAGATAAATAATATACTTAGTTTTAAGTAGTTAAAGTACTTTAACGTATATATAAAAGTATATTAAGTAAGGTTATACTAGCTACTTATCTTAGATAGCTATAAGAGCTACTTAAATTAAGATTTTAAAGACTACTACCTTAAAAATAAGATTATTATACTCTATATACTAGTCTATTTATCTTATATCTTCTAGCTACTTAATATTATCTACTTCTTACTATTAAATCTTAAGTACTTTTAGTATATACAAGACGTAGCGTGCTAATATATCTACTATATTAATAAGGAAGACTTCTTTCTAGCTTTTAGAGATATATTTTTTAACGTATTTACGTACAAGAATTATAAAAAAGCCTTTAAAGTATCTAGATTAGTTTCTATTAATATATAGGAAGTCTTTAATTACCTTAAAGTATAGCTATATACTTTACTAGAACTCTTACTACTAGAGATACTATAGTAGTTAAAAACTCTAAGTAATATATATAAATTTAGCTCTTAGTTAAAGCTTATAAGTAGCTCTTTTATATAATTACTAGAATTAGCCTAGTAAGAGTTCTTATAGCTTATTAAAATACTCTTATAAGCTCCTAGATTATAGAGCTTAAAAAGTAATTAGTAGAGATAATAAAGTATAAAACGCGTAAATAGAAGTAGATTTAGTATAGTAGTATATTAGAGTATAGTACTAGAGTATTTTATATAGCTATAGAGGTATTGTAATAGCTTGCTAGCTATAGTACCTATTAGTAGACTTACCTAGGTACGCAGTAATTGCAATTAGAGTACAACGTAAATAGGTGCAGGTGTTAGGTTAACTGTTAATAGGACAAAGTATAATAATAATTCTAAATTGTAGATATTAAGAGTATATTACTTGTAGTTAAAGATTAGGATTAACAATACTATCCTAATAATATATATCCTATTAACTATATACCTTATAACCTAGTATTATACTTAGTACTAAGTCCTAACTTAGCAATTAGTATTTTACTAAGTACTAAGTTTAACAACTTAGTAATTTGTACTTTGCTAAGTGCTAAGTTGTTACATATTAAGTTATTACATATCTAAGTTATATTCTATATTATTGTCCTATATAAGTCTCTTAGACTCGTAGTCTATTAGTATATTACTCCTTAGTAACTTAGGTTCTACTAGTTTGAATTCCTATATAGGGTTGTAACCTATAACACTATCTTCTTCTCTATATTCCTTAGAGCTAGTATTATTCTATCCTAATACTAAGTTATTAGCTTATTAGATCTATATAATTCTTTCTAGCGTATCTTCTATACCTTCTTGTTCTATTATTAATAAACTTATATTAGTTACTTATATTTATTAAAATAGTATAGAATTTATACCTTATCCCTATTATTTATCTAAGGGTATTTGCTATATTGTATCCTAAAAGGATAGTAAGGCGTATACAGTATATATTAATACTAACGTGTAGTATTATTATTCTAATCCTAGGGTATCTATAGCTAAGTATACGTACTTAATTATAATCCTTGTTTCTAGACTTATATTTTCTAGGGTAAGCTATTAACTAAGCTTAAGATAAATTATCTACTTAGATTACTATTACTAAAAAAGCTTAGTAAGAGCTACTTAATAGAGTAGTAGAGAATTAGGCCCTTCTTATACACCTTTGTAAGTTAAAGGATTATAATAATAAGCAGTCCTCTACTTAATTTTGCGTACTTAAGGCTAAGCTAGATATTCTAAAAGCTAAAGAAGTACGTTTATTCTCTTTCTAGGGGTCTCTTCCTATTACTAGTATAGCCTCTTCTAATATCTCCCTATCTATTCTATATAGTATTTGTCCTCTAGGAAACTTTAATAAATTTCTTAGTTTACTATAAGGCAAGTTACTTAATTTTAACTTTAGAAGTCCTCTAGTAACTTAGAGTAATTAAGGTTTTCCTCTAGTTCCTATATATATTCCTATAGTTTTCTATTTATATCTATTCCTAACTATTTAACTAGGTAGTAGTTTTTTCTATTTTAGAGTTAGTATCTTATAATTTCTTAAGCTTTATATTCTTCTTATTCTCTATATATATTAGCTTTATAGACTACTAGTTTAGCGTTCTATAGTACTTCTTCTAGTAGTAAGATATAGAATATAGAGTATATCTTTATTCCTTTAGGTAGTTTTAATCTATATATAACTAGTATTACTTATTTCTTAATTTTATATAGTCTAATTTTTATATAGTCTAGTTTTAAACTTAGTCTTCTAGTTTTAATATTCTTTCTTTATAACTATACTTTTTTTCTCTCTTTAAATTAGGGTCCTTCTTTGTATTTTTAGTTATAGTATCTTACTATCTATTTTTTTAAGAATTTAGCATCTTCTTTTAGTTGTTTGTATATCTCTTTAATTTTATCTATAATTCTTTATCCTTGTAGGTTCTATAATCTTATATCCTATAGTATCTAATATATAGTTAGTTTAAATCTATAATTTATAAAGAATAGTAATATTCTTATTACTATATTCTTTAAGCTGTTGTAGGCTAATTGTACTATTAGTAGTAGTGCTGCCTAATTGTTTTAGTTATAATTAGGGTAGTATCTTAAGTATTATTTAACTATCTAATTTATTTATTCTAATTGTCTGTCTATCTATAGATAGTATCCTATAGATATACTATATTTAATTCCTAGTAAGGATATTATTATATTCTATATACTAGATATAAATCTAACGTCTCTATTAGTAATAATCTTATCTAGTACTCTATATTATCTTATAACTAAGTCTATAACTTAGTATATAGCTTTCTTTATACTACTCTTTTCTTTATATAGTTAGAAGTACGTATACTTTGTTAGTTTATTAACTATTATTAGAATACTATTATATTTAATTCCTAAGATTAGGTCTCTTAACTTTAGTAGTCTAGTAATAAAATCTATTATAATAACTCCCTATAGTTATTCTAGTACTTCTACTAGTTATAGTATCCTATATAGTATATATCTATTATATTTATTTCTTTAGCACTCTATATAGTCTTTTAATACTTAAGTTACTACTTGTCTTACTTTAGGTATATAGTAGTATCTTAATAGTCTTTCTAGGGTTCTCTCTATTCCCTAGTAGCTATATACTAGTAACTTATAGAATTATCTTATAAATTCTTGTTATATCTTAGCTAGTATATAAATTTATCTATATTCTATTTAGAATCTATTTTCTATTTCCTAGGTATTTAGATCCTTCTTAGTTTCTTCTTTAATCTATTCGTCCTATTTATTTCCTATTATTTCTAGGCTTGCAGCTACTTTAGGTTTGTTTATTTCTAAGTATCCTTCCTTATTTTTAATTAGTATAGTTCCTTTAGCTTTAATTTCCTTTTATAGGTCTAGTCTTCTACTTAGTATATCTATAAATATATTTTCTAATCCTTTTATATAGATTATATTAAAGTTAAATATTATAAGATACTCCTACTATCTAGTATATTATTGTATTAGATCTTTATTTATTGTAAATCCTATTAGGTTCTTATAATTAGTATAAATTTATATCTTGTATTTAGCTCTTTATAGATATACTCTCTATTGTTTTAGTACTTTGTATATTACTAGTATCTCCTTGTTGTAAATAGGGTAATTTATTTCTACTTCTATTATCTATTTTAAGAAGTATTCTACTAAGTACTTATTTCCTATAGCTAGATCTTCCTATTATAAGGCTATACTATATACTAAGTTCAAGGCGTCTATATTAACTATTAGTAGTAGTTCTAGGTTAAATATTCTTAGAACTAAGTCTTCTCTAAACTTTTCTTTTATACTATTAAATACCTTCTTATATTCTTCTATTTACTTAAAGAGTATATTCTTCTTTATTAGCTTTATTAGTAGCTTTATAAGTTCTAACTATCTTATTATAAATTTTTAGTAGAAGTTTATAAGTCCTTAAAATTATTAGATCTCTATAACGTTTTTTAGTATTAGCTATCTAATTATAGTATCTATTTTTGCTAGGTTAATCCTTAGTTATCCTAGTTTAATAATAAATCCTAGGAAATTAGTTTTCCTTATATAGAATTTATATTTCCTTATCTTAAGAAATATCTAGTTTTCTACTAAGAGCTCTAGTATCTTGTATATATATTTTATATAGTCTTTCTTGTTCTTAGAAAACATTAGAATATTATCTAAGTATATAAATATAAAGATATCTAGGTATTCTTATAATATTATATTAATCCTTTCTTAGAATATAGCTAGTATATTAGTTAACCTAAAGAGTACAACCTAGTATTTATATAATCTATATTATATTCTAAACACTATTTTCTATTTATAGCCCTTTACTATTTAGATTTAGTAGTAGGCGTTCTATATATTAAGTTTTGTAAAGATTTTAGCTTTACTTATCCTATCCTATATCTTATCTATATAGAGTAGAAAGTATTAATTCTTATTAGTTATTATATTAGTTCTCTTAAAGTCTACGTAAAATCTTTTTTCTTTTATTCTCTTCTTATCTACAAAAAAGGTTCTATAGGCTACTAATAAGCTTAATTATTATATCTATTTATTTTAGAGTACTATTTTAATATACTTCTTCTTAATCTTTGCTTTATCCTCTATTTTTTAATAAACTAGGCTCTATCCTATAGTTTTACCTTCTTCTAATTCTATCTTTAGGTCCTACAGTTTGTATATTAGTTAGTAGTTCTTAGGTTCTATTAGGGGCCCTTCCTATTTCTTGTATTCCTCTAAGAACTTTCCTATATATCTTTTAATATTTACTTATAGTATATCTTGTTTATATATAATCTTTCCTGTTTTCTAATTAATTTAGGGGTTTGTTATTTTTAACTATAGTATTCCTAGTATTACGTCCTAGTACTTATTAAGTTAAGTTACGTCTATAATTAAATTGTAGATTTCTAGACCCTATACTTCTAGTATTAAAGGTTTAGTTTTAGAGCTAACTAGTTCTTAGAATAGTAGTCCTTTTATTATACTTAACTATTATAGGTATTTCTTTAGTACTTATTATATACCTTATTATTCTATAAACTTCTTTTATATAAAGTTTTAGGTAGCTCTACTATCTACTATAATTTAAATTTTCTTTCTTTAGTAATAACCCTCTATAGTTATATATAGTCCTTTTATTCTTTAAAGTATCTCCTTCTTAGGCTAGTACTTTATTTTAACCTTTTCTTTTACGTACTTTAGGTATTTATTTTGTATATATTTATACTAAAGCTTTTTTTATACGCATTCTATAGATAATTTATATCCTAGTTCTAATACTAGGTATTCTTTTTAGGTTTTTACTAGTTACTATCTATAGACTTCTTCTCTTTTAATAACCTTTATAAGGTTTTAGTTATTGCTTCTTTTTAGCTATACCTTATTAATATCCTTAGGTTTCTTATATATCTAATAGCCTACCTCTATATAGGATACCTAAGTAATCTTATAGTATATAGGGTAATTTAACTATACTCTTACGTTGTCCCCTTCTTTATACTTATCCTTCCCTAGCCTATCTTATACTAAGATATAGTACTTTACTAGTTTATTCTATATATAGGCGTCTTCTAGCTATTTTATTTTCTTTACTAATTAGGTCTATTCTTCTTATATAGGTATATCTCCTATAGCTACTATATTTATCTCTATCTAGTATCTAAAGGACGTAATCTTTATTTCTTTTA
>JALNQK010000375.1:0-17792 GCA_028458525.1 Ophiosphaerella herpotricha
AGATTAATAGATTAATAGATTAATAGATTAATAGATTAATAGATTAATAGATTAATAGATTAATAGATTAATAGATTTCGAAGTAAACTATAAAGTATATATAGTAGGGTAATACGAAAAAAAAGCTTAAAAAAAAGTTATAGTTTTTAACTCGTAATAACTCTACAAATATTCTAGCTAAAAATACAAGCAAATATAAATATTAAAGGGAAAAAATAGATCTTTAATTTAGCTTACTACGATTTTTGATTACTAAGCAATCTAGAGCTAGGATTTAAAGTATTTAGAGGACTTTTATTTAAGTTAACTTTAGAGTACTACAGTTTTTTATTTTTAGTTTCTTTTTTCGAGATTTTTTAATATAAGATAGAAGTATATAAAAATATTAATATATCTTAGTTATATATTATTCTAATTATTAAGAGAGTTAATATTTAGTAAAAGGTATAAAATTAAACTTTTATTAAAAACTTATATTTAATAGTTATAACCTCTTACTATTAGTACTTAGTAAGATAACCTTTAGTATCTATAACAGCTTACTATCGCTTTAGAAGAGATAATATACAATTATCTATAGCCTATTATAGTATAAGGGTCTACTCTTCTTTTATAGCTCTTTTAAAGGTCTCTACCTCTAAAGAAGTAGTTCTTATAGGATAATTTCCTTTAAATTACTTAATTAGTTAATCCTTAAGTAAACTCTATACGTTTTTAATAGGGTTTAGATCTAGACTATAGAGAGGATAAGGAAAGAGTTTTACTCTATTTCTCTTAAACTAATTAATAATAGTAAAAGCCTTATAGATTTTACTATTATCTTGTTAAAAACTATAGCCTAATATACTAGTTAGCTTTTAAATAATTTAATATAGTATATATTAAATAGTTTTATAATAATTATTAAAAAGGAGTAAAAAAAAAGATAGTTAACTTACTAGGTTTAATAGCCTTTTTAATATACCTATTAAGGATACTACGTATATAGCGAGATAAGTTTTAAGTTGTATTATTAATTAGGTCCCTAATAAACTCTAGTTCTAATCTCCCTCCTATCTAAATAGATCTCTAAACTTAAATCTTTAGTTCTTTTACTAAAAAAATAGTTAGTAAAATAGTATTTAAAAAATAAGAATTTTAAAATAAAACTATATGTAAAATAAAGTATTTTAGCCTTTTAGGATTTAGGTTAAACTTACTTCTATTTGTTATAGAAATTTAAGCTTTTCTAACCTCTTTTTTACCTTTTTTTCGATAATATTTAGACCTAGCTCCTTTTCTAGCCTCTATACTACATTTATCTAAAAATATTATTTTTCTTAGATTAAATTCTTTATTTTTTAGCCTTTGTAGCTACTCCTTACAATAGCTAACTCTTTTAATAACCTTTTTTTTATTAATTAGAAGCTTTTTATTTACAATATTAATAGTATAGCCTTTTTCTTTAATAAAACGTTGTAAACTCCTAATAGAGACTTTAATATTATTTTTAAATATTAATATCTTATTAGTCTTCTTAGGACTTCTTTCTAAGTCCCTATTTAATTACCTTTTAGCTCTTGTATTTAACTTTGTAATACATCTATCTTTTACTTAGCTAATAGTAGGAGTATTACTAATTTTTTTATTTATTCGGTTAATAGCGTTTTTAATAGACTTATAATCTTTTTTTAGGATAGTAGATATAATAGATAAAGGTATTTAAGCTTTATAAAGAAAGTTAACTTTAGATTTAAACTTAGAGAGATTTAGGCTTATATTAAAGGATATAGAGAAGAGAAAGTAAAAATAACAATTAGAGTAAATTTATACTAAATAGACTAGTAGATTAGTAACCTATTACGTAATATTAGGTTACGTACTAGTATAGCTATTTTTTTCTTTTTTCTTTAACTAAAAACTTAGTTTATTAACCTAAGCTTAAAATTAGATTATGTAATCTAGTCTAACGATATTAGGTATAGTTAGAATATAAAGAATTTTTATATGTAAATTAAAAAGTTCTATTAGGTTAAAGTTAGTATTAAAAAAAGTCCTCTAAACACTTCGAAACCTTGCTCGAGTTTGCTTAGTAATTAAAAATCGTAGTAAGCTAAATTAAAGATCTATATTTTCTCTTTAATATTTATATTCGCTTGTATTATTAGCTAGAATATTCGTAGAGTTATTACGAGTTAAAAACTATAACTTTTTTTTAGACTTTTTTTTTGTGTTACCCTACTGTAGCTAATATAACATATATTATTAGGATAGTATTATTAATCTTAATCGTTAACCTAGAGTAATATACTCTTAATATCTACTATTTAGAATTATTATTATACCTTAGCCCTATTAATAGTTACTCTAAACCTACAACTATTTATATTATACTCTAATTATAATTACTACGTACCTAGGTAAGCTATCTAATAGGTACTATAGGTAGCCTTATTATAGATACTCGTTACTATATATAGATAAGATATAAAATAAGATAAGTAAAGCTAAGATCTTTATAAAACTTAATATATAGAATATATACTATTAAATAAAGATAGCTAAGAGCTATAAGTAGAAAATAGTATTTAGAATAGAGTTTAGACTATATAAATACTAAGTTGTACTCTTTAGATTAATAAATATACTAGTAATATTCTAAGAAAGGATTAATATAATACTAAGAGAATATCTAGATATCTTTATATTTATATACTTAGATAATATATTAATATTTTCTAAGAATAAAGAAGTTTATATAAAATAAAGATATAAAATAATAGAACTATTAGTAGAAATTTAAATATTTTAAAAATAAAGAAATATAAATTTTATATAAAGAAAACTAAGTTTCTAGGATTTACTATAGAACTAGGATAACTAAGAATTAACCTAGATAAGATAGATTTAGTAGTAAGATAGCTAATACTAAAGAATATTACTAAGATCTAATAATTTTATAGACTTATAAACTTCTATAAAAAGTTTATAGTAAGATAGTTAAAACTAATAGAACTTCTAATAAAACTAACTAAAAAGAATATATTTTTTAAATAGACTATAGAATATAAAGAGGTATTTAGAACTATAAAAAAGATATTTTAAGAGAACTTAATTTTATAAATATTTAACCTTAAACTACTAGTAGTAGTTAATATTAATATATTAAACTTAGTATTTAGAATAGTACTATAATAAGAAAACCTAGTTATAAAAGAAAAATACCTAGTAGAGTACTTTTCTAAATAAATAAAGCTAGTAGAAATAAATTACTCTTTTTTATTATAAAGAAATATTAGTAATATATTAAGTATTTAAATAATAGAAAGTATACTTATAAGAAGTAAAATATAAAGTATAAGTTTATATAGACTATAAGAATCTTATAAGATTTATAATAAATAAGGACCTAACCTAATAATATACTAGATAATAAGAATACCTAGTAATATTTAACTTTAAAGTTATCTATACTAAAAGCTTAGAAAATATACTAGTAGATATATTAAGCTATAGACTAGACCTATAACAAGAGGTTAGAGTAGAAGGAACTATACTAATAAAAAATAAATAAAGATATCTAGAAATAAATAAACCTAAAGTAGTAATAAACTTAGAAATAATAGGTAATAAATAGGATATATATATTAAAGATAAAATAAAGAAAGATCTAAATACTAAAGAAATAGAAAATAGATTTAGGATAGAATTTAAATAAATTTATATACTAACTAGAATATAATAAGAATTTATAAGATAATTCTATAAATTACTAGTATATAGTTATTAAAGAATAGATAAAACTTTAAAAAGAGTACTATAGAACTACTATATACTAAAAGTAAGATAAGTAGTAACTAAAGTACTAAAAAACTATACTAAATACTAAAGAAAAAAGTATAATAGATATATACTATATAGAATACTATAACTAGTAGAAGTACTAGAATAACTATAAAGAGTTATTATAGTAGATTTTATTACTAGACTACCTAAATCTAGAGACTTAATATTAGGAATTAAATATAATAGTATTCTAATAATAGTTTATAAACTAATAAAATATATATGTTTTAGACTATATAAAGAAAAAAGTAGTATAAAGAAAGCTATATACTAGGTTATAAACTTAGTTATAAGATAAAATAGAGTACTAGATAAGATTATTACTAATAGAGATATATAATTTATATCTAAGATATAGAGTACTATAAAAGCTTTATTAGAAATTAAATATAGTATATCTATAGGATATTACCTATAGATAGATAGATAATTAGAATAAATAAACTAAATAGTTAAGTAGTACTTAAAATACTACTTTAATTATAACTAAAATAATTAGGTAGTACTATTACTAATAGTATAGTTAGTATATAATAGTATAAGAAATACTATAATAAAAGTATTACTATTCTTTATAAATTATAAATTTAAAATAGCTATATATTAAATACTTAAAGATATAAGATTATAAAGCTCTTAAAGAGAAAATATTATAGAAAGAATTAAAGAAATATATAAATAACTAAAGGAAGATAATAAATTTTTAAGGTAATAAATATTATAATACTATAATTAAAAATATAGAGAGAAACTCTAATTTAGAGAGAGAGAAAAAGTATAGCTATAAAGAAAGAATATTAAGAGTAAATAACTAAGCTCTAAATTAAACTATATAAAGATTAAACTATATAAAATTAAAAAATAAGTAATACTAGTTATATATAAATTAAAACTACTTAAGAGAATAAAGATATACTCTATATTCTATATTTTATTACTAGTAAAAGTACTATAAAATATAGAACTAGTAGTATATAAAACTAATATATATAGAGAATAAAAAAATAAGAAGCTAAAGAAATTTTAGGATACTAACTCTAAAATAGAAAAGACTACTATCTAGTTAAGTAGTTAAAAATAAAGAAAGAAAGAAAACTATAAGAATATATATAAAAACTAAAAGATAACCTTAACTACTCTAAGTTACTAGAAAACTTCTTAAGTTAAAACTTAGTAACCTACTTTATTGTAAACTTAGAAAACTATTAAAGTTATAAAGAGGATAGTTACTACTAGTAATAAATAAAGAGGTAACTTAAGTAATAATACTAGTAAGAAGAATATAAGAACCTATAGAGAATACTTCTACTTTCTTAGTATTTAACTTAGCTTCTAATATAATAGATTATATAACTATCTTCTTATTATTATATACTTTTAGCTTATAAAAATAAACTAAATAAGCTTAATTTTTTACTAGCTTACTTAAAGCTTTAGCTATTAGGGCTAGAATATACTTATAGTTAGCTTTAGCCTCTTAAATTTATAATAATAATTTCTCTTTAGCTTAGTTAATAGCTTTCTCTAATAATATTAAGCTCTAGAGCTAGAATTAGTTTTAAGAATATATACTTAGAAAGTAAAATACTAGAGATATTATAAGTACTATAAATATTAGTATAAATATATACTTTATAGGTCTTACTAAGCTTTATAGAAAATATATAAGTAGAATTAATAGAATAATAATAGGAGTAAAGAATTATTTAAATACTTTAGTATAATATATAATTAGCTAGATTAAGATAATAAAGAGTAGATTTAGTAGGTATAGAAAATATATTAGAAGAAATAATTAATATATAGGATACTAATAACTAAGATAATTAGAATAGAGAAACTCTTAGGCTAGAAGAGCCTAGAAGAAGAAATAGTATTATAGGTTATAACTCCTTATAAGAGCTTAAACTAGTAGAACCTAAGTTACTAGTATATATATTAGATTTAAAGGTCTTAAAGGTTATATATAGTTTACTATAAGTAGTACAAGACTATAATAAATAGATATAATAAATAATTAATTAATTAAGTAAGTTAATTAATTACTCTAATCGATTTTTTCCTCTAGTAGCTCTATATACTTAAATCTACCTAGTTTACTAAAGTTACCTTATAAAGAGAGTAGAGATCTAATATCTCTATTATAGTAGTTTAGCTCTATACTATTTAGATTGTAATATAATTAACTAATATTCTTGTAATAGCTATTTAGTATATAATAGTCTAGATAGATAGCTTCTTATAGTTTAGGGTTAGTATAATTATAGGACTACTTAATCTCTAGATTATATATCTTATCTAATATACTCTCTTAGCTAGAAACCTTAGTTTTTAGCTAGCTACAAAGTAATTAAGTTAAGTTAATCCTATATTTCTTCTAGTTAAGGTTAAGTTTTACTTAAAACTAATTAATCTTACTTAACTAGCGTAAATTAATTAAGAAACCTTACTTATTTATTTAATAGTAATACTTTTATTAGTCTATCTATAATTATTTTATCTAATTATAAATACTTTATTTATAGAATCTCTTTTAAGACTTCTTATCTAAGCTAGTAATTATAGATATTAATATACCTTAGTTTAGTTTAAAGCCTTACTATATCCTTAGTTACTAGTAAGATTATTTAAGTATTATTATATTTAATTATAATTAGATTAGTCTATAAAGTAATCTAAAGCTTATAAAAGAGTTATATAATATAGATAGCTTCTTTTACTACTTAAGAAAGAGTAAAGAGCTTAGCTTTAGTTATAGAAGTAGTACTTATATTTTACTTACTTACTTTCTATATAACTAAGCTACTAAATAATTTAATTATATATTCTTATAAACTCTTATAATCTAAGGTATTATTAGTAAATAAAGTATTACTTATAATATTAAGTATATTTCTACTTCCTAGTTCTAGTACTTACGCTTAAGTAGATTAGGGGTAGAGGAGTACTTAGTTAGCTACCTTTTAATACTTATTACTTAGATTAATAAGGAATTAAGCTAGGTAAGAAGTAGTAAAAGTAACGTCTAGTCTAGTTATAACTACTATAAATAGTAGTAATCTAATTTTATATTAATACTTATTAATTTCTAAAAGAGTAGTAAGCCCTTCTTATAGAAGTAGCTTAATTATAGCTATTAGTATATTATATCTTTAATCTATATAGGTAATAAGTTATCTAATCTTTTTAATATATAAGGCTTAAGATAATTTAATTAGCTTCTTAGCTTAATCTCTAATTACTTTAATTCTAAGGAACTATTTTAGTTTCTTTCTACTTATAATTAAATATTTATCTTTAAGTAAAGTAATAGCTTTATTAGCTTTATACTCTCTATACTTAGAGTATATAATAATAATATTATCTATATAAAAGAATATAATTATTCTATTACTAATTATATAATAGAGCTTATATAAGACTAGTTTAAATCTATAATCTCTTAAGGTTTTAGTAAACTCTTTTTACTATAGAAGTAGAGAGATCTAGAGTCTATATAATACTCTCTTAACTTAAAGAATTGTTTTTATTTTCTAATATCTATAAGGTATCCTCATATAGATCTCTTAATTAATTATAGTATATATAAAAGTATTTATATAGTTATACTATTTAAGTTTAAGATTATATTTAGCTATAATTACTATAAGTATATAAAATAATTAGCTTACTATAGTTATAGTATAAGTATTTTAGGATATAATATCTTACTATTAATTACTTCTAATAACTAGCTAAGCTTTATATCTAAGTAATTAGTAATCTTAATCTAATTTATAAGTATATACCTATATATAACGTATTCTATTAGCAAAGCGGCTATATTACCAAAATAGCTACTTTTACTTAGTATTAACTTTCTATATTTACTTCTTAATAACTTCTATACTACGTAAGCTAAAGAGAGAAATATAATATTATTTAAAAGCTACAATATAGGGCTTTTAAAAGATGTATAAATTACCTAAATTAACTTAGTATAAGGGAAGTTATTAAGCGTAATATATTTAGTGTTCTAAAAGTAGTTCTAACCCCTATATCTAGTACTTAGTGCTAATAATATGTTATATAACTTGAGTATATTATAAATATAAATATAATAATTATATTTATAAAGTTTTATAAGGTATAGTCTTGTCCTAAAAGAGCTAGGCTAATTAGAAATATAGTACTCTTAAAATAATATTTATATTTATATACTTTTGTAGTCCTTATATTATTCTCTATATAGTATTAAAATAACTTTATTTTATATATTATAAGATATTGAAAAATTCTAACTAAGTATTTTAAATAGAGTAACGCTACGTTTTACTCTATACTTATAACTACTTTGTTAATAAATAAATTTTACTATTCTAATAATAGTATTATAGAAACTTAATTATAAGTTATAAATTATATAGTTAGTATCTATTTATAGATTATATAGAGAAATATTAAAGTTTAAGATATAAGCTTTCTAGCTAGTCTAGCTCTATAAGGACTAGGCTGCACCTTATAAAACTTTATAAATATAATTATTATATTTATATTTATAATATACTCAAGTTATATAACATATTATTTGCGCTAAGTACTAGATGCAGGGGTTAGAACTACTTTTAGAACACCAAACATATCACGCTTAATAACTTCCCTTATACTAAGTTAATTTAGGTAATTTATACATCTTTTGAAAGCCCTATATTGTAGCTTTTAAATAATGTTATATTTATCTCTTTAGCTTACGTAGTGTAGAAGTTATTAAGAAGTAAAGATAGAAAGTTAATGCTAAGCAAAAGTAGCTGTTTCGGTAATATAGCCGCTTTGCTAATAGAATACATTAGTTAAAAATTATTACCTAGATTATTTAATTAGTATAGTATTAACTTCTTCTTATAACTTTATTAGCTTATAACTTTTAAGATAATTCTTTTTAGCTTCTTTAAATAGCTTATAAAGTAAGTAACTAGCTAGTAATATATAAGATTTTAGTAGTAATAGGAGCTAGCTTAGGTATAGCTTTATACCCTTAGTAATTAATTACTATAGAGGAGCAGCTCGATGTAGTAGATTGAGAGAATCTATTAAATATTAGATAGTAGCTCGCTCGAGCTCTATTTAACTATATAACTCACGTAACTATCTAATTAGCCTGTTGCTTACTACTTTATTAGCTACTTAAGTGCTTATTTCTTCTATATACCCCCTAGCTCTTCTAGCAGAGCTGCTAGAGGAGCTAAGTATCTAATCTTCGATTTAGTATATAGCGTACAAAGGAGAATTAAGCAATTACTATAGTACTTAGGGCGTAGGGTAGTAGTAAAGTGCGCGTATACGCAGTGTATAGGAGCTCTAAATACAAGAGAGTAACAAATAGTTAGGGATTAATTAATACTTAAGGTAGTGCTTGGATAGCTAGTTACGTAGATACGCGTTTGATAATCTAAAAAAAAGAAAGGGGGTAGTAGAGTAGCGCCTAACAGCTCTTAGGGCGTGTGTAGCTTACTAGGCTTATTAACACGCGGCTGTAGAGGGCTTATACTGTAATTAACCTAGGGTACTAGATTGTCCTAGGCTCGTCTATCTATCTAATGCGTACAAGCTTAGCGCGTAGATCCTTGAACTATAAGCTCTGTACTTGCTCTTTAATCTAATCTACCTCTATACTTGTTAGAGTGCTTTGGAGCTTGTACGTTGTATGTCCTTAGAGAGTATATTAGAGTTTCGCACAGTTAGTTAGCTTCTACTAATGCGAGCCTTGAGCTTGGTATAGGTATCTGTACTGTTCTACTATGTTTGGCGGCACTCCTAATGTAGTGTATACTCCCTTGTGCTCGTTGTGTTCCTGTACGAGCTGCGCGAGCTAGTAGGCATATTGCTTAAGTGTGAGCGTTAGTACAGCACTAGGGCAGGACAGCGCGTTGAGCTCTTGTTGTGCCTACCCTGACTTGTACTTATAAGCTGAGCGTAGGAAATCCTTGATTGGGAGCGTGCCTTTGATCTCTTGAAGGTCGACGAGCACCGCGTTAGCGTGAGCGCGATTCCAGTTAAGCAGCTAGCTATCTGGCGGCTGATTTATACCTCTGCGCGGGCGCGTTGCAACGCTTTGGTAGGTATCTCGTACCTGCTCCTTCTAGTTATTGTTAACTAGACAGAGATCCTCTTTGAGCTCTTTGAGTAGCGCGTGCAGCGGCTGATTGCTCGTGCGCAGATGATAGACGCGCAGATCGGCAGCGTTAGCGTTAGCGTCCGGCTCCTCTGGGGACTCGCTAGCTGGCTGAGGGAGCTCAGGATTGATGCGATCCCACACGCTACGAGCTTTTGCGAGGTATATTGGTGAGGCGCACGGCTGCTGGCAGCGTCGACGCGCTGCTGCTTATGGACTCTATGGCTTCGAAGGATCGATTAATAGACGATGAGGAATAGGGAATAGATTACTGCACTGGCGTACTCTAGCTTTTCGTGCGCAAGGATTAGGCGCGTACCGGGCTTATAACTGTGGAGGAGCAGCTCGATGTAGTAGATTGAGAGAATCTATTGAATATTGGACGGTAGCTCGCTCGAGCTCTATTTAACTGTGTGACTCACGTGACTATCTGATCGGCCCGTCGCTTACTGCTCTATCAGCCACTTGAGTGCTTATTTCTTCTACAATTACTTTATTTAAGCTTTATCGATAGTTAATCTATTAAATTACCTAATACTCCCTCTTTAAGTTCTAGCTATAAACGTAGCTACCTATAAGATTATCTTAGCTAATTGTTAATAATTATCTAATTATATTTCTAATTTAATAAGAAAAGCTACTAGTAGTAGTATTTATAGTAGAGTAGAATAAGCTTCTACTACCTTATACCTATACTTATATTATAGCTATTTCTAAAGCTTACTTTAATCTTCTTAAGTAATTATATCTTCTTTGTAGAATAACTTAGTTTCTACTTAATCTCTAATTATACTTAGTAATATAACTAATCTTACTTATACTATAATTTTCTTAAGTATACTATATATAAAGTTATTTATAAGATCTTTTATCTTTTTATTAAAGATTATATCCTTATTAAATACTATATTTCTTATACTAATTACCTTTCTAAAAGCTAAGATCTATATATAAAAGATATTTATTAATTTATACCTTATAAGATAGCTAATCTATAACTTTAGATTTAGTTATTAAAGTTTTAATTTACTTTAATAAGTATTATTAGTTATATTATAGTACAAATACTATTTAATAGAGTAGAATTGTAGAGTTCGGACTTAACCTTTTGCTCTGCAATAGTTATAAGCCCGGTTTGCTACTTACTACGTATAAGTACTACTTAAACAGTTAAGTACAAGGGTTAGTAACTATAAGTAAGCTGCGCTACTACGTGCGTAGCTTAGTAAAAGCCTTATATAGCTAAAGTTTACTATAGAATACTAATCTAGTATCTATATTAGAGCGCTAAAAGGGTTACTTAATAAATACTATTACCTAGTATCTAGGGAGTATATTGTAGTATAAATACTATTTAATAGAGTAGAATTATAGAGTTTAGACTTAACCTTTTACTCTATAATAAGTTATTATAAAGGCCTTATATTTATAAGCTTTAAGATAAGCTTAGTTTAGTTTCTATAGACTAGTAACAATCCTATTTAATTTAGCTACCTAGGTAAAAAACTTCTTATATAGAGATCTCTACTTATTTAGGTAATTTAGTATTTAACTATATAGGTATACTATAGCTTAATTAATCTCTAGCTAGAGCTCTTATAAGAGATTAGTATCTAGCTATATTATTTATACCTTTTCTTTAATTATACTTTATAAGTATTCTACTCTTCTATTTTAAGCTTATATATTAGGAGTAAAAGGCTTAACTTTAATTTCTATTAATATTAAGTACTATAGTATATTAGCTTTAACTATTACTATCTTATTATTAGCTTTAATTACTTTAATTGTAATATTAAATTAAGTTTAGAGAAACTAAACTAGTATCTTAAGTAGTCTAATAATTACTATAGCTATTTAGTTATCTTTAAAGTAGAAGTTCTAGATATACTAAGAATACTAATTAATTATAATTATTTAGCTTCTTTTATTATTTAAGTTTCTTTTATAATTATAGAAGTCTAGAGCTAGATACTCTCCTAGGCCTTTATTACCTAACTAAGGCTAGTACTATATTTACCTTTTTAACTTAGTATAGCTATAAATATTATACTAGACTATTGTAATCTCTATAATCTCTACTCCTTATAATTATTAGATTAGGTATTCGATTACTACTAGTCTAAAATAACCTAATCTTTTATACTAGAGTAGTATAGTACTTTTCTTTAAATTTAATTAGGAGTAGAATACTATAGTAGTATTTACTTCTAGTCTTTTAATAACCTATTACTTTTTAAGTTCTTTAAAGATTACTATAATAGAGTTATCTTATTTATATAATATTATTAGTTTATTTTTATTATCTTACTAGATCTCTTACTTCTAAAGTAGTTAGAATAAGACTAGGTTATAGTAGATATTTAGGTACTATACTACTCCTTTAAGCTAGAGCGTTTAAAGTAATCTATTTTAACTATATCCTCTTACTTATATAATACTATAGCCTTTAATTTAAATTCTTATATTACTTACCTATATAAAGTCTTCTAGTAATAAGAGACTAATATACTTAAACCTACTCTTAATATTAAAAATATAAGTAGTTATTTCTAAATTAAGTATAAAGTAGTTTTTAAGTAGATAGTTATTAGATTAGCTAATACTAAAAATAGACTAAGTAATCTCCTATTTAATTATAGATATTACTTATCTCTCTAGTTATTTACTTAAAGGGTCTAGTATTTAGAATTCTTTTATTTATTTCTAAGTTAATACTTATAGCTTTTTAGAATCTAATTAACTAATCTTATTTCTTAAGCTTATATTAGACTATAGTCTTAATTGTACTAGTTTTATAATAAGTAGATTAAGTCTAAACTAGTTAGGTACTAACTCCTCTTATATATAGTAATAGTTTCTAAGATTATATAATAGTTACTTATAAGTAAAGTATTTTTTACTAGTTCCTTTATAGGATTACTTATATATTTAATTAGTTACTTATAATTATTTCTACTAGGATTTCTTCTACTTACCCTATAATTAAGTAGATAGTACTCTCTATTCTAGTATACTAGAGGTATCCCTCTATATACTCTAGTTAGATTTACTACTAAGTATATAGTCTTTTTATCTAGTATAAAAGGATCTCTTTATAGGTTTACTTTATAGTAGATAGGATTAGATTATATAATCTTAGTAGAGTTTTATTATTTTCTTTCTATATATAGTTAATCTATTTACTCTAAGACTAGAGAAAGTTATTACTTATATTAGGGTAACCTTATTAATAGTACCTAGAAAGTTTTTTATTATATCTTAATTATTTTATAGCTTACTAACCTCTTTAGTTTTAGTAAGAGTAGTAGCTTAATTATACTCTACTAGCTACGTATCCTAATTATTTAGTAATTTTATTAGCTTAAGAGTAGTAAAGTATTTTTATCTTACTTTATTATATTATTCTTCTAGATTAACTCTAAGAGTATCTCTTAGATTCTTAACCTAGGTTTTAATTAGTTAATCTAGCTTATAGTAGCTTAAATAGAGGTATAGAAGTATAGTCTTAATTATATAGTTTACTACTTTACTTAGCTTAGTTTTTTTTTTTTTATATAGTTTATACTTAAACTAAAAAGTAAGTATCTATTTAGTATATAGCTTACTATTTTCTTTAAAGACTTTAAGACTAGCTAGTAAGAGGTTAGATTTTTTAGTTAGAGCTTAGATTATTATAATTACTTATACCCTTATAGACGTATCTAATACTATTCCTAAGTATATTAATTATAAGGTTAAAGGACTAAAAGTACTTATAAAGGTAGTAATTACTATATTTAACTTGTAATAAGTAATATCTAGCTTAATTAAAGTAGTTAGTTTTAAGGTTATTCTAGTAGTATTATTAGGATTAATAATAGGCTATATACTAAGTAGATTATAGATTATCTTAAGCTAATAATACTATATAGACTAGTTTTTATAATCTATAAGGATTACTATTATATTATAGTTATATAATTAGCTTATTTTTAATTAATTACTTTAACTTACTTAGTAGAGTTTAATTTAAGATTTATTTAAAGTAGTAAAACTCTTAATTATTAGATTTAAAAGTCTTAAAAGTTATATATAGTTTACTATAAGTAGTATAAAACTATAATAAATAGATATAATAAATAATTAATTAATTAATTACTCTAATTAATTCCTCTCTCTAGTAGCTTTATATACTTAAATCTACTTAGTTTACTAAGGTTACTTTATATAGAAAGTAGAGATCTAATATCTCTTTTATAGTAGTTTAGCCCTATACTATTTAGATTATAATATAATTAACTAATATTCTTATAATAGCTATTTAGTATATAATAGTCTAGATAGTTAGCTTCTTATAGTTTAGGATTAGTATAATCCTAAGACTACTCTATCTCTAGATTACGTATCTTATCTAATAGTGTAACAAGTTAAGAACGTATAATTATAAAGAATTTAGATAGGATAGTAATATAGAATATAACCTAGATATATAATAAATACGTAATACAATCTATAATCTATAGATCTAGAGATAATAGATTAATAGATTAGTAGATTAATATAATCTATAAATTTATAAATAATAGACTAATAGATCTATAGATTAAAATAAAATAATAAAGTATATAATTAATAATATACTTATTATTAGGATAGTACTATTAATTCTAATTATTAACTTTAAGTAATATATTTTAATATTTACTATTTAGAATTACTATTATACTTTAGCCCTATTAATAGTTACTCTAAACCTATAACTAGTAAAGTTATACTCTAATTAATAATAAACTATATACCTAAGTAAGCTATCTAATAGGTACTATAGGTAGCCCTATAATATTAGCTAATAGCTAGTATACTCGAGCCTATAATAAATAACTATAATAACTCTAGCTTATTTAAAACTATACCTTAGGTAGTAGTATTTATAGTAAGAATATAAGTAAGTAATATTAGAGAATATAGAAGAGAAGTAATAGATAAAGCTAAGATAAAGAAACTACTTATAAAAAGTATAAAGCTCTATCTAAGCTAACTTTTACTTCTACTAATATACTAAAGTAATCTTAATAGCTATCTAATAGGTAAGCTATTTAGAGAAGCTAAATAAGTCTATTTAGATAGTTATTAGTAGATAAAATTATAAACTAAAGTACTAGCTAAACCTATTAAACTATCTAGCTAGTAAATACTTAATTATATATAAGTATATATATATAAACCTAATAAAGAGTATAACTTTATTAAGTATAAAGCTTAACTTATAGTTAATAGAGACTAGTAATAAAATATTATATCTTAAGATACTTATACTACTATACTAGCTAGTTACTTATTTTAAATACTAATAGTAATTATAGCTAAATACAACCTTAAATTAAAGTAGTCTAATATTATAAATACCTTTATCTATACTATAATTAATAGAGAGAGATATACTAGAATACTAAAAGGTTATTAGAAAGCTAGTATAATTTTTTAAGTCTAGAAAGTATTATATAAGCTTAGACTATTACTTCTACTATAGTAAAAGGAGTTTATATCCTTACTTAATACTATTAGTTTTAAGATAGTACTATATAAGCTATACTACTTAATTAAAAATAGTATTATTATCTTCTTCTATATAGATAATATTATTATAGCTTACTATATATAGAAGAGTATAGAAGTAGAGTAAGTAACTAAGCTTCTAAAAAATAAATATACTATAACTAGTAGAGTAAACTTATAGTAGTTCCTAGGAGTAGAAGTTATAAGATAAAGAGATTAACGTCTTATCTAACTATTATAAGTAGCGTACACTAATAAAATTAGCTAGCTTACTAATAAGTAAGATATTTGTTATAATACTCTTATAGCTAATATTAAGCTTAAGTTAAATAAGAGCTCTATAATACTATCTAAAGTTAATAAGTTTTAGTATAAAATTAGCTCTCTACTATTTATAGCTATAACTACCTATTTAGATATAACTTTTATAATATTATAGCTAGTACAATTCTTCTCTAATCTAAGTATAAAGTACTAAAATACTACTAACTAAATACTTATATACTTATTAGCTATAAGGTAGAAAGCTTTATAGCTTAGTAGAAGAGACTTACTTTAAGTAGCTAGTAATATATTATTTACTAATAATATAGTAGATAGAAGAAGCTCTTAAGAATATATAATTAAGCTCTTTAATAGTCTAGTTATATAGAAAGTAAATAAGTAAGATACTATTATAACTTTAATAACTAAAGCTAAACTTCTAGCTCTATTATAAGTAGTTAAGGAGGTAATATTTATATTAAGACTACTTAATAAGCTATAAATTAAGCTACTTATATACTATATTACTTTCTAGTATAATAATACTTAAATAATCTAGCTTGTAATAGAATAGCTAGCTAAACTATAGACTAAACTATAGTACGTAGATATTTATAACTACTAGATAAGGTACTAGGTATTAGCTAGTTAAATTTAAGTTAAATATACTCTATTACTAGAGATAATAGCTAATAGCTTTATAAAGGTCTTACTATATAATAAATAAGAGTATTTCTTTACTTAGCTTAGACTAGTATAAATATAAGAGTATTAGGTAAAGTATAAGGTACTTTTTAATAAGATTTAAGTTTAACTCGATAATATATATCTTAGTCTAGCTTAATATAAGTTTTAAGCTAAAGGGGTATATTAGATAAAATATATAACTTAGATATATAACTTAGAGTATAATCTAGAGATACTAAAAAGGTATAATCTTTTTAGCCTCTCTACTTCCTAAGTATAGTACGCTAGTTAGTATAACTATAGAAAGCTAGAGAGCTAAACTATTATATACTAAATAGTTATTATAAATATTATAGTCTATTATATTATTATCTAAATAGTATAGAGCTAAACTAATTTAGTAAAGATAGTAGTCCTCTACTAACTATACTAGGTAACCTTAGTAAACTAGGTAAATTTAAGTATATAGAGTAGCTAGGATATAGAAGTTAGAGAGATAGAATAAAGAATTAGTTAATTAGAGTAATTAATTACTATAATTAATTAATTATCTATTATAGTATTGTAGGATACACGTAGAAGTAGGGAGCAGGTAGCAACCTATAGTTAGCAAGTTAAGTTAAATATTTGCGTAGAGTAGCTATATAACAAGTTAGTATTACTATCTCTCTTCTCTCTAATCCTACTTATAGTAGCCTATAGAGCTACTATACTAACCTAATACTCCCTAATTACGTACGTTTCTACTACACTATATCTTCCTCCCTAACTTTTAAGCTTAGTCCTCTTAAGCTCCTAAGAACTAGTTACCTCCTTTACTAACTACAGCCTATATCCTAAGCTCTTATTATTAAAGCTTACTACTTTTAACTCCTAATTACTTGCGTATTATCCCTATTACTAACTTAGATATCTATTTTATACTTTACCTTATAGTAAGAGCCTATTAGAGTATTCCTATTCTATATATTACTACCTAATATACCTAATATCTCTCTAACTCTATACTATATAAAGAGGGTTATTGCTATCTTAGCTTTAGTAGCTAATAGTAGTATCTTAAGTATTTACTACAAATAGTTCTTAGGAGCTAGCTAACTTAATAGCTCTACTTAGACCTCTTCTACTTAAGTAGTATTTAGTTAGTTCTTATAGTAGTACTTACCTAACTTTACTAACTATATAGTTACTAGGTAAAGGGTATAATAGTCTAAGAGCTAATTATAAAGACCTTATAAGAGCTCCTAGGTATATATAACTCTCCTAGAAGCCTACTACTTTCTTTTACTTATAATACTTTTTATTACTATTCTTAACTCTTTAATCT
>JALNQK010000376.1:0-17789 GCA_028458525.1 Ophiosphaerella herpotricha
ACTCGCGAGTAATATTACTCTTACTCTTACTTAGAGTAATAAAGAGTAATTACTCTTACTTAAAACTTGTAACCCTAGTATGCTGAACTACCTATCGTCAATATATGCAGATCGAGGTTGTTCCAGCATCAGCGTTATTGCTTCGTACTCGTACCGAACATTCGGAAGACCTGTTGCTCAATCGGGTCTTTGTTAATCTGCAATGTAACATTGCTTGGGAAGTCCCTCGTAATGCGGTCACGAGAAGAGAAAAGGCTTGTTAATTCGAAAAATAGTGGGACAAGAATATGACTGCCACGATATGTGGAAGTATAAAGGTAAGCAAATGCAAGTGTATTAGCAACCAGCACCACAGCCTCAGAAACATAATCAACTGTACACCCTCCGCGTTACTCGCAGTTCTCCTCAACACCACCAACATGAAGCTCGCAGCCTCGATTTTTGCCCTCTCCGCATCTCTCGTCTTCGCTGCGCCAGCGGCTGACATCGTCGCCGACAAGCGCGCAGCAACTTCGGTATATCTTTGCAACGACCGCAATTGGAACGGATACTGTGTTCATATTTCTTCTCAGCCAAGCGAATGCGTTCCTTTAGCTGGAGATCTCAACGACCAAGTCTCCAGTGCTGGGCCAGATCAGGGTAGCTTCTGCTATTTTTTTGTGTAAGTTGATGGGATCAGATAAGATGAAAGTGGGAAGATATTGCTTATACACATACTAGGGACCCCAACTGCAGTACTGCTGCGGATTTCTTCCACATAGGATATCCAGGAGTTGCAGATTTATCCAAGACGCCTGTCAACGGGCCTCCAGGAGCCACTCGCAATTTCGAAGACAAGATTTCCAGTTACTTCTGCGTTAATAACTAAATTATTAGTCTTGTATATAACGTTATAATATATAATACTATGTTTTATTGTTATTTTATACCCCTAAAATTAGCAAAAGATCTATTCTAAACTAACTTGTATAATAAAAATAGATTAAAGGCTATAAGTTTACCTTAGCTTATAAACTAAACAAAAAAAGCTTACTAGTAATAATATAGTTAGTAAGCGAGTTACGCCCCTAAAAATATACAAAAATTATCTAATAGCTACTTTCTTAATCTTAATAATAGTATAATAAAATATTTTATAAATTTAGAAATAAACTTTTATATCTATCTAAAGGCTCTTCTTAAATTATTTAACTTAAATAGCTTACTAGTCTCTAGATATTATTTTTTAGACCCTAATTTTAAGTATTTCTTAATTATCTTAGTCTACCTTAAGAGCTTCTTAATAAAATCTTTTAAAAGTAAAGTATTATTCTTTTAATAAGTATCTATAGCTATAGAAAAGTATATAGTTATTTATTATTCTATTATTAAGATTAAGAATATAGCTATTAGATAATTTTAGTATATTTTTAGAAGTATAACTTAGGGATTACCTAAGATTTATTCTCTAAACCCTACCTAGACCTAAGGTTAATATAGAGTTACTAATAACTAGTAATTACTAGTAATTACAATTTTTTTAAATAATTTATTATAGTCTTAATTTAAAAGCTAAAATTCTAAAAATTTAAACTATAATACTACTTATATAAAAGTTTAGTTCTATTTAATTTAAGTTTTAAAAATAAATTTAAAGTACTAAGAAGAATAATAATAAGGTAAAAAATTAAATTACTAGTAATTACTATATAGTAATTTAATTTTTTACTCTATTTTCTTATTTCTTAGTACTATAAATTTATTTTTAGAACTTAAATTAAGTAGAACTAAACTTTTATATAAGTAGTATCTTAGTTTAAATTTTTAGAATTTTAGCTTTTAAATTAAGGCTACAATAAATTATTTAAAAAAATTGTATTTACTAGTAATTACTAGTAATTAGTAACCCTAGGTTAATATAAACAAGTAAGAGTAAGAGTAATTACTTTTACTCTTACTTAGTAATTAATATCCCTAATACTATCTAAACCTAATATATACCTAGTATTAGAAAGTAGTAATTACTATTTACTAGTAATAATTACTATAACTACTTCTTAAATAGGAAATAGTAATTAGTAGCCTTAGTAAAAACTATAGTAAGAGTAAGAGTAATTACTCTTACTCTTACTCGAGTAATTGGTATCCCTGCCTAGACCCATGCTAGCCAGCTACGAAAACAAGGTCAATAGGCGAGGCGGCAGCAATTATACAAAGATTAACCTGCGGCCCTTTGTAATTAATAAATAAGCCGTGTGCAAAAAAGTAGACACAACCCCCTGCGGCTGTGACTGACTTGAACCATCTGAATCTCTTGCATCTGCATCCACTGCTTATTTAATCATATCCTGCCAAGGTGGTTTGCTTCCCAAGTCTGATTGCCGTGTGTACGTTGGTTACAGCCATCACCGCAACGCTTGACCCCGCAACGTCCAAAACCCGGGACAAACGGCCGTCGTCTCCCGCTTGTACTCGTATGCTTCATGCTGACCTATCCTATCGCGAGCAAGCACTGGCTAATTGACACATATTGCAGCCGTTATAGTCAGCACCGCAATCCAAGCCGCAGAGTGTAGCCACAACACGCGCACGTCAGGCCAAACATTTGCCGTCTTCAGGCAGGGTTATCAATACGACGGCAATCACGGGTTTCCATATGGAACATGCGAAGCATACAATTGCGCTCCGGGAAGGGTAATGATGGGGAGTGGCGACGATTGGGCGTTCTTTTGGGCCGAGGCAGGGGTCAAAGGGAGGAAGACAGCGAGGGCGCAGGATGTGTCAAGAGTCCAAAGGATGGGACGTGTGGGTGTCAGAACTCGGACGGGACGTTTGTGTATGGGGGAGGGCAGTGTAAATAAGAAGCAGATCCCTGCTCAGTAAGCGAAGTGGAGTGATGTCAACACTCGAAGCTCTCTGTACAAATGCCCAATCGCCAAGCTCCGCCCATCTTCTCACCACGCAGCCATTGCGCGCCCACAAACAACAAAAATGGCAACTGCTACAAAGAGGAAGCTGGTGGTGTGTGGTGGCAACGGGTTCCTTGGTATGTGGCCAGCCCAGCGACTGCTTGCAGGCGCACATGGCTGACAGGACTGCCAGGAAGCCGCATCTGCAAAGCGGCAGCGCATCGCGGGTGGTCTGTCACGTCAATATCGCGGTCAGGCACCCCCAACTGGCCGTCTGTCGCGGCGTCGCCCAACCCACCAGCCTGGTCCAGCGACGTGTCGTGGCAGAAAGGCGACGTGCTCGACCCCGCCTCGTACACTCAACACCTCAATGGCGCCGATGCCGTCATCCACAGCATGGGCATCCTACTCGAAGCAGACTACAAGGGTGTCCTGTCCGGCCGCGAGTCGCCCATCAAGGGGCTACAAAGAGCATTCAGTGCATCCAAAGCAGGCACGCAGAATCCACTCGACAAAAAACACGGCGAGCCATTGCGACCCATGGAAAGTGACGGCCAGTTGACATATGAAGTTATGAACCGCGATACGGCCGTCTCCTTAGCCCATGAATCCGCCACTCGCAACGTCCCAGCCTTCCTCTACATCTCCGCCGCTGCCGGGACGCCCATACTGCCTGCCCGCTACATAACAACGAAACGCGAAGCAGAATCCATCATCAGCACCACCTTCCCCTCCATGCGTACCATTTCCATCCGGGCCCCCTTCATGTACGATGCCGCGCGGACCTTCACACTGCCCATTGCCGTAGCTGGCGGAGTAGCCAGCTTGGTAAACAGCGCCCTGGGCGGTAAGCTGACATGGCTTATGGGCGCAGGCGGCATCAAACCGCTCAAGGCAGATCTAGTGGGCGAGGCCGTTGTGGAAGCCTTGGAGGACGGCGAGATTAGAGGCCCGGTAGAGGTCCCAGAAATTGAGAGACTAGGGAACAGAGCATGGAGGAAGAACATGCTCTGACTATAGGCCCACCAAAAGCCAGCTTGACAAGCTATGCAGCAACATGAGCTACTTACTTCCGCCGACTCGATTGGCTAACCAGCTTTTTCTTCAGATGTTTCGGCATCTTGTCTTTCCTCTTCTCGCGCTTCTCCTCCTTGATAGACTTCTTATGCGCTGCCTTCTCCTCTTTATCCATGTTTTTTTTGCCCCTTCCCGGCCCCTTCTCAAATATTGATTGGTCCACCCCGGAAGAATCCGATTTACCGGCTTCCGAGTCAGTATCCGAATCTGAGCAATCTGACTTAGTGGGTTGAATAACATTGTCAGCAAGAAGGGATTGGTATGGGAGGTTGGAGCCTTTGCCAGCATTGACCAGTGCGGCATCGCGCTCAATATCGTAGACTTGTTCGAGTGTTTGTGGGATATATTGGTTGCGAAATACATCATCATCTTCTCCCTCTTTCTGCTTTTCTTCTTCAGTTGAAGGCACAACTGAGAGCATTGTGCCAACCAAATCTTGGATCAATACCTGATCTTTGATTTCCTTTGCACCCGTCTCGCTGGTAACAAAGGAGAAGGCCCTCCTCTCGCTCAGTGTCTCAACGTTTCGTGATCGGAAGAAATCTGATACATTCTTCACGTCCATGCGTAAGAAATCAAGAGATCGTGGATGGTCATGCTCGACTGCTTGGGAGACATCGATTATCCATTGTTTATCTTGGTGGTAAAGAACATTGTACTCGCTCAAGTCTGCATGGACAAGTCTGCATGTCTGGTACAGAACGCGCATGTAGGTCAGCATTTGGATGTACAGTTGTTTCCATTTAACTTCCTCCTCTCCACTCGAGAGGCCCTCAAATCGCACATCCTTGAGGCGGGGCGCAGGCTTGCCCTTGCGGTCGCCAACAAAGCTCATAACGAGAACGTGATTGCGGAGGGCTATGGGAAAAGGCGACGGAATCCCAGCGTCATGAATGCGCGCCAGGTTCCGGCGCTCCTTGTCGGCCCAGAGCTTCACCATTGCGCGATTGTTACTCTTATTATACCCCTGCCTAAAGCGAAACTCGCCCTGGACATACTTTGCCCGATCCTTGAAGACCAAGATGGACGTCTTGTACACCTTGATGGCGCGATGCACTGGGTCCAAGTCATGAGATTCCGGCCCGCTCATGGCGTGGTAGACATTTGCTTCTTTGCCGGTTGAGATGACGCCGTGGATTTCAGATATAGTGTTGCGGTTGATAAGCTGTAGTAGAATCATCTGCGTCCTCCTGTCCAACACTTGCTCTGTGGTGGCTCGATCCGACTTGTCTTTGTCTCTGGCCGCACCGCCGGTAGCGCCCGAGAACTTGTCGCTGAGTCGAATTTTGGCCGCGTGCTTAGCGAGGGAAGCAACCTGGTCATCGATCGCTGCGCTTGTGTTGGCCGACGGCTTTTGTGGGTTGGATTTGGGCTTATGATCGGCCGGTATTGAGATATCGTTGAGTTTACGTTGCCGGTTGTACGCCTTGGTGTAGTCATTTCCATCTGCTGAGACCAGCTCGGGAACAATTTCAGCGTCCCGATCGGATTCTTCAAATAGATCATCAATGTCGTCGTCAAGGTCCTCGGCATCGCCGGCCTGGTGGGCCGGTTGTTCTGGCACGGTGCTCGTCATTTTTGAAGACTGCGTGGTTGGTATGAGCAGTCGCGATCAGTAGATGGTTGTGACGGAAAATGTCGAAACATGGGGGGCGGTGGCAGAATCGCGGGGTGCAACCAAGGTGGGGCAAGGCACTTGTCTTGACTCCTAGGCATATACCAGTAGTAACCCTCCAGTGCTTCGCCGTCGCATCGCTACGTAGTAATTGCTTAGTACTATCTATGGGTATGCGGCTGGCCCCTTCACTCAACCATCCTCGCTATTACAAGACATCCTTCGTCATACTTTTGCATCACTGTTTCATGGAGTCGGCCAATTATACGTGTTCCCAGCCCATGATCTCCGGGAGAGTCACTGAAATTCAGTCGCTTCAACATTCGTCGAGCATCTCTCTTCGCCTTGCACCCGGATATTAACTTCGTTTCAACCACACACACCTGTCAGCCACCTGACTGGGCCTCCCATTCATGCCAAGCATAGATGGCGCGCGGCCCAGCCGCAGCAACACAGCACAATAGGTACCTAGCTAGCTAACTCTGTGAGGCTCAGCGATCATCTCATCGTGCTCCAATACCCCTTAGCGGTATGATATCATGCTCGAAACGATCGACTACAAGGGATGTACAGAAATGCGCGTCGTCGCGGATCGCAATCATGGCCAGCTCGGCATCGTCACTGGGCGGACCCCAACTCCCTATTCCCTTGCACAACGCCACAGTAACTCCGGGTTCTATTCTGATAGCAATATACCGATATTGGCCTTTGCGAAAACGCAGAGAGGAACACAAACCATGACCGTGAAATGCATGTGTGCATGCATTGCTGATGGACGAGGGGCAGCTTCGAAAGGGCAGACATAGCTCCACCGCACTGCCTCACAAGCTGGCTAGTTCTCAGGGGTACCAGGTGCGGCGAAATGCAGAGCGTGAGTGGCTTGTCGTAGAAACAATCTCCAGGGACATGAGAGTCCCGATAGGCTAGCCCGGTGGTCCCACCATCACGGCCTGGGCGGCAGGCCATTCTGACACGCCCTAGTCTCCACCGAGGCTTCATGAAACACCAAAGGATGGCATCTGTCGACCACTCAGATTCGCCATACTCACATGCGACAGGAGACACCGTCGGCGGACACGACGCATGGCTTTGCTTGCCGAATCCGAATGCTAGCTAACGGAAATTGCAAAGTCTGCCTATGTTGGGTTTTAATAGTTGGTTGTCCTCCGCTGACGTACAGACTTCATTCTTCCCCCAACCGTCCACTTTTGCACCTTTGCGTCTCTTCTTATATCACACCCTCTCATTGTTTGCCTTTCTGGACGCAGGACGACCTCACTCCTTACATTCCGTCTCGTCAGGCTCTCCACGAGCGTTCCATTCTTTACACGTCACTCCACCGTCCAAGGTCAATTCCAACTTTGTCTCAAGTGAACACCTCTTACAAACCATCTTATTCCAGTGGAATCATTCTTTGAAAAACTTCTGTGAAGACTATTTTCGATAAACCACATTTAACATTTCACAACGAGTGTAAATACTTTCGCTCATCGCCATGCGCTTCACTTCGTGCGGCGCTGCGAGCGTGCTGGCTGCTCTAGTTACAGCCCAGACCTTCACGGATTGTAATCCCATGGAGAAGGACTGCCCCAATGACCCTGCCATGCCTCAGACCTGGACAACCGACTTTAAGGCTGGCAAAAACTCTATCAAGGGCTGGAAGCAAACCGCTGGCAGCTTGACTTACGGTGCCGGTGGCGCCGAGTTCACTGTTGCCAAGAAGGGCGATGCTCCTACGATTCAATCTGAGGGCTTCTTGCACTTTGGCTACGTTGAGGTCAAGATGGCTGCCGCCAAAGGCCAGGGGATCATCTCTTCAATTGTCCTTCAATCCCAGAATCTAGATGAGGTCGATTGGGAGTGGATCGGAGGCCAAGAGGGTAAAGTTCAGATGAACTACTTCGGCAAGGGGAATACAACAACCTATGATCGAATGATCGAGGCTCCTGTTGCTGCCACGCAGACTGAAACTCACACTTATGCTTTGAACTGGACTGCGGAGTCTCTCACCTGGATCATTGATGACAAACCTGTCCGCACCTTGAACTACGCCGATGCCAATGGTGGTAAAACCTATCCCCAAACTCCTTGTAACGTTCGTCTCGGTAACTGGCCTGGTGGTGATTCTGAAAATGAAGGTACCCGGCAATGGGCAGGCGGCGAGGTTGACTATGCCAAGGCACCGTTCACGATGACAGTCGACAGTATCAAGGTTATCAATTACAGCCCCGGGACTGAGTATAAATGGAGCGACAAAACCGGTTCTAAGGAGTCTATTCAAGTTATCGGTGCCGGCAACAAGGATGGAGCGCCTCAGAACTCGGCCGTTCTCGAGCCTTCTGCTACTGCCTCAAATAGGCCAATTGCATCTGGCATCAATGCTCCCAGCGGTGTCGCCAGCAACCCGACCGCTCCTGCACCCAAGCCTTCTGGTGGAGCAGCTGGCAGCCCACCTAAGGATGGCAAGCCGTGTGAATGCGGTACCGCGTACGTTACCGTCACCGGTGCTCCCCCCGCTTCCTTTACAACTCAATACCCTGCACTCCCTCCCGCCAGTGTCATCTCTTCTGTCAAGACACCAAGCCTCAGCTCCGCGGCGCCCGTTCAACCTTCTCCGCCTTTCCCTACAGGTGGCATTCGTGCCGAGACTCGGCCACCACCGATAGTCCCCAACCCAACTGCGCCTAGTGCAATTCTTCCAACGCCATCGCGTAACGCAACCGTTAGTGCACCACCCGCGCAATTCACTGGTGCTGCGAGCCAGAACAAGGCTGGTGTGCTTATGGGTGCAATATTCGGTGCTGTACTGCTTGCTTTCTAAGGGACTTCAACATGGAATAGCAGTAATTACAGGGCTTATGAACGTGAAGCAAGGCGCAGCTTGGTTATTGTATATACTTAATTGGTGTTCGTATTGGATATGGGGGGGACATGAACTTGATTCATCTTTGAACAAGAATCCTCGACGAAAAATAGCTGGACATTTGGGTATGCAACTTATTTGATAAGCACCATGATATAGTTTGCTCCTGTATCATTTTCCACGCTACGTTCATCGTGTTTCGCCTTTTCCGTTTTGAAATTGCCCATGTCTCCTGACACTACAGGCAAGCATCGCCATCGCACCCATACTCACAGCAGCTCCTAGTCCCCATGCTAGCTTAATCTCTAACATGTGTATATATTGCGGGTCGTATTTACTATACCTTCGTCCGTTGCGATGTGCCCCTCGCTTAGTAAGCCAATGGCTGGCCTTGCTGTGATCTAACGCAAGAATTCTATTGGCTAGTTTGGAAGCTATGTTTCCATACTCAAATTAGCCAATAGAATTCTTGCGTTAGATCACAGCAAGGCCAGCCATTGGCTTACTAAGCGAGGGGCACATCGCAACGGACGAAGTGTAATTTATGTTCAACACACCACGTCCACTTTCAATTACACACCTACTAATATCATCAAGGTAAAGTTTGATACTTCTCTTGCCACTACCAATCTGCCCTCATAAACTTATAACTAAAAGCACGGGAGTTAATTAATTTTGCTCCCAATCGTTAATCCATTCTTCCGTAGTCGTTGTGGATGTTCGAAATACTAACTGTTATTGCAGGCGGTATGAAGTCAAACATGAAATTAGTGCTATTAGGGTGCGTATTTACTACAACATCCAGAAGCTGTACAAATATCTATACGCTTTGTAGATCAACTTCCTTCATTTAATACAATTCTTGATCATAGAGATAATCGCTGTATATCAATATTCAGTTTCAAGCATACCTAGCCGCCTCTAATCAGCTCTTTGACTCAAACCCGATTACCGCAATAATTGAGCGTAAATATATATTGTGCGATCACTGCATGGTCGTAACACCCAACCATTCAGCCAATATCTAAGAAGGTTGTGCTTTTAATAGGCGCAGCTGATCTTCTAAGATAGGTAAGTAAGGGTGTCAAGGGTGTCTTTCTATTTATCTAAACAATGAATATTTTACACAAGTTAGGGCTTCTTCGAAGCTGAAATATGAGTAAAATTTGCCGAACCACCCCAGTCTATATGCAGAGAAAACGCTTGGTTGAATAAGCATACAAATTCCACAGATAATCCTTACTAACGCTACTATTGTTACGCCATTTTTTTTTGGCGACAGATCATTGGTGAGTGTTTGAGCAATTCCAGCAATGTAACATAATCGTATAGTATACTAATATTCGACGTAACGATACTTAGAACATATTTTTGGAAACCTGTAGAACGGGAGACGCCTTGGTTTCGTAACTTGCCCGGGCATTTACGTCCTCCATATCTTGTCATCGAAAATTTTCATATTCAATATACGACTTGGTACGTGGATTACTCGTCTTGATTAGTTTAATCTATTACCAAATATGCCGATTTGTATTTGCAAAATTATATAGATAATTGAATGGCTGATTCGAACAATAAGACCGTGATGGGAAGCTTGAATTCGTTGGCATCTATAGCGCCAAAATGCATAGCAACGTAACAGCGTAGCATCTGAAGTTACTTTCTGCCTTCGGTCTAAACAATTCTCAAGGTATTGTCAAGAATTGGTAACTCTAGTACCATCCCCAGGCCTCATTTTCTCTATCTTCTAAGTCTTGGCGCGCCTTTTCCCCATTGTCATGTTTATTCCTCGTATGAGTTTCTCCTCAATTATAGTATGATTTCTCGTTCTTATATAAGGGTTTAAGAGACGAACAAGAAAAGCTGAACTCAATATATTTTTGCTTGAGAGTTGCAATATTCACATAAAGATATTAGACTTCGGCAAGGACTATAAAGCGACTATTAGTGCAAATGAATGGATACATATGCCACAGGATACCCCAGGTATCTCAAATTATATAGGTTCCTGAGAACGGTTTTCCACACGTGTCAAGCTACGCGGCGGTTCACATATATGAAGGAGACATGGTTTTTTCTTATCAAAGTTATATTATTGGATTGCCCACTGACAGCGACGGAAATTCATCCCCACCGATTGTTGCCTTGCCCAGAACCTGGCGCTGTTGGTGAACCTAGCTTTTGATGCGGCCTCGGCCGCCGGTTCGGCTATGGTTAGCCACACTTCGTCTCTTGGGACCGGAGACAGCTTGAACTTATCGATGGCTGTTTTTTCACAGTAAGCGCCTTTACCATTGGGAGTGCACTGCTCAATAAGCTCAAACTTATAAGGCATTTTCCGAAGGTCCGTTCCTGTTGTCACCGTGTTGTTAGGCATGCTAGTGATAACTGTAGCCAGTCTGGTGTCTATGTATCCTTCGATGACCGTCTCATTAAAGATACAACGCCACAGTGTTTCTCTTGGCTGAAAAGTCGAATGTCAGATGACTGGCTGGGACCTGAGCGCTTCTACAGATGCGAAGTCATCCTCTTTCAATAATACAACGCGATTGTACGTGGTGCGGAAGTAATATATGTTGCCACCATTTCCAGAAGAAGATTCAGCCGGTAAGGGTTTTAATGTTGTTGGTGCCATGTATGGGGCTTGGTGGCCATGATATATAGTGCTATTTATGCTTGTGTTTGGATGCGGTGTAATCGTGACCATGCTTGATGAATTAGACAAAGGTATGACGTCAAGCTGTAAGGTTACATTAGAAGCGCGCTGCCAAGCCACTGATTCATTCATATTGGCAAGACAGGCTTGACTCTTTTGTTGGGCCGACTGAATAGGTATCACGAAAGGTCCTTTTCTCATCTAAGACATAAACAGCTTAAATGGCACATAGTTATCTGCTGTGTGTCGTAGCATTTATTTTTTCTCTAAGATATAAGGTTAAGGCAGGCTGTGTATACAGTGCAAACTTAAACTCACCTCGGTGACGAGTGGTGTGCCACTTCCGTGAATATGAGCCCGATGGTTAATAATATTGCAAACTGCACACCAAGCAGAGCTAGCATGCGTCTCTTTATAGAGAGACTTGCCTATGGAGACTTGGGGAGCTGTGGAAGTGGTTTATTCGGAAGATTTTGTCCCCTCTGCAATGGGATAAAAACTTCTTTATCGGATTCGTCTGGACCGAGTATCGACGCTGAAAGACTGTTGCTCCTTTCAAAAGGTACTAGCTCAATTCCATCCTCAATATGTCCTATTGAGCCGCTTGTTGTATATTCTTTTGGGTGACTGCTGGCATCACAGGCTGTGAATGCAGTGTAAATGCTCGGTAATGGCTGGACGCTTTTATGCGATTTGCTAGTTAGAGGCATAAAAGGCTATTGAGAAAGATGCTACCAATTATGACAGACAAGAGTGAACTCCGGAACAACCAGATTCTGAAGTTCCCAGAAATAGGGATAGAAAAGAAAGAGAATGGACGAAGAAAGATATCGGCGCGTGGGTTAGAGGACTTCGGGATGATTCGAATATATGTTTCTATCGAAGCGGTCTCCATCAAGTAACGATACGATCTGTGTTTATAGGTAAGAGCGTCTTTGCTACGCCGCATTTACGCTGATGATTTTCGTCGAGTCCGTTGTGTTACAGAGAACGGAACGATAAGACTGATGCCTGCAGTCTTATTGCTGGGAGTTCTAACGACTGAAAGTTTGTAGAGTATCAAAGCATAGGTTGATAGGATTTCCTATTTGGGCCCCGAGTTCAAAGGATCAGTTGAGATTGGCGTCAAGGATTAGCTGTAAGTTTGCCATTCTGCATGCGTGGTCCGTGCAAATAGCCGCCGAAACCCCTCAACAATGCCTGCCTGCACAAAGGTCCGTACAATTTGCTTCATTAGCCGACTATGATTTGGTGATTGTGGATGAGGTGTGCAGCATTAGCCGAGTGTGACGAGAAGCAAATCTCGACAGCCTATCGTTTTAGGGCCGGCAATGGCCGACATGAATCGATATGGGATAGTAGAAGGTACTATGAACATGGACAGCACACGCGCTTTTGGCAGAATAGAATTTGTATAACTTCGAATTGTTCACAAATTTCTTTCTGTAGCGTGTGTTTGTAAACAACTATTTTGTCGTGTGATTGACCGAACTGGGACCAAATTAGAAGCCAAGAGGTTGTGATTACGAGACATGGTACTCTGTTGAAGCAGATTTTGTGAGGCATGCTGTTTAAATATACATAGAACTAGGTAGGTGTGACAGGCAAACGCTGTGATAGTTGCCGCATGAGCAGTCGCCTATATGCAGGATTGACTTTCGATTAGCAACACCCCGGGACTGATTCGCTGGCATCGATTAGGAGTGTGTTTATGGCTTTAAACAGTCTGCACAGTGCTGAGATGTTGTGGTTGCGGACTGGCAGAAGCGAGGTCGACTGAGCAGCCTGCAACTTCAGGTTGAGCTAGTTTAGCGCCCAATGTGATAGGTATTTAGATGGGTGCGTCCTCGTCGATCTACGTGCCGTAATATCGAGCCAGAGCGGGGCATGTTGTTTCGCAAAGCCACCACTAGGCCTTGGCTGAGGTTGTAGTGCCTCCTGAGCTGAGGTTTAGCGCCTCCCAGCCTTGTTCAAGAGTAAACTAGCCCATCTTAGCAGTCAGGCTCGCCTGTCTTTCCAGCACACAGCATGAAGGCGCGGTAGAGTTGAGAACACATTGATGGTAGCAGCGTCATCTGCGCCGAATTGGTCAAGCTCTAGTGATTCTGCACCCGTAAAAGATGTCATGTTTCTCAGGTCCTGGTGGTCTGCCATGTTTCGAAACACTCGATGAGATCTGGGCACCCACGGCAAGACAGTTTTCCTGTTCTAGCAGGTATCATCATCAGATTTCAAGGTGGTACATGTGGTGGCAAACCTGCGGTCACAGGTGGCTTGCATCTCGAGCTCAGCCATTCGGCTGGATCCTGTAGATGACAGTCTATTTTCCGATTTTACTTGCTTGGTAATGTGTAAGGCTGCGGAAACTAACTAGCTGCATTAGGGCTGAGCTCATCATCCAGCCCGACCTGCCGTGGCACAACGAAAAGGTGGCTCAGATGAGTGGGGAAAGCCAGAGCTTTTATATCATGTCACGGCCATCCACGTTGGACGTGTTTTACACCGCATTCTTCTCCCTTGTGGCTTCACATCCATATCCCACGCTAAGAAAAACTCAAGATGGCCTCGGCATTTTGGCCCCTCTTCGCATCCAACTTTGTGCTCTCAGCATTGTCGATAGCAAACCTAGGACTGATTAGTTCCATGGTGGGCTGGTTGCTTGAGCAAAAGCATAACGTTCATAGCTACCGAATCAACTGGCCGGCGACCGGGTTTGACTTGAACGTGGAACCTGCAAATCTATGGGTGGACCAGGGACATGAAAGCAACGGCGTTGCGGGTTATGGGTTCTTTCTAGGGCTCTTTGGGATGCTCACGGCATGGAGGGTCAGGAAAAGCAAGGTGTGTGAAGACATTCCAGCATTGCGAGGTTGGGTGATTTGATCTGACATGCCGACAGCGGGCTCTCAAGTCGGTGACTGCGCTCCTGCTTCTCCAGCTTGTAGCCACCATCTTCACTCTCAGCGCATTGATATTTACGTTTGTGGTCACGTACCAGACCACGGGCCAGCACATTCGCGAGCCCGTCGCGGCCAACAACCAGGGCAGCAACTACGGCGAGCAGAAATGGACGCCGGAGACTTGGTTCAAGGCAGTGTTGGAGCTGCCGCTAGCGGACGCGGCCCAAGGCGAGGAGATGCAAGGCAAGGTGACGAACATGGTTGCCTGGCGGTGGATGCTGGTGGCTATTCTGGGTGCTGATATTATTGCGCTTGGTGTCACCACACTGGCGTGGCTGCGCCAGCGGAAGGTGACGGTAGAGGGGCAGAGCGGGGGGCAGTGTGTGGAGAAGTGAGGGAGAGGGTATGCAGATGCTAAGCTTAGCCTAAAGCTTAGCGAGGAAGGCGCCGAGGTGGACAGGGCAGGCGAAAAAGTTGACCCCACTGCATAGCCGCTGCCCGCTCTGCTCTGCTTGCTCTCTCTGCCTCCCAGCACCATACGGCAGGTCCTGTAGCAGGCAATCAGCTGTCCTCTGTCTGGCTCTCGACCATTGCATGCCATAGCCAGTGACGGTATAAATCGGGCCCCGCCGCCTCCGCCTCCACCTCCGCCTCCGCCTCCTCCGCCTCCTCCGCCATCACCACCACTACCGCCACCCTCTCCCTCTCCTCGCCTCGTCTCGTGCTGGCCATGGGCCTCCTCTCCCTCGCCGCCATCCCGCCCGCCTTGGTCATGGCCCTCCGGCTGCTGGCCCTCATTCTTCCGGCCGGCCCCGCCCAGGCCGTCTCGTTCGCGGCCTTCACCCTCACCTCGTTCCTGCTGCTCGTGGCTTGCGCCTCGTACGGCGTGGTAGCCAGCGTGCTCCTCCGCCTCGTGGGCTACGGCGGCCTCGGCCAGTGGGCCACAGCCCGCGCTTTCAAGTGGAGCATGTGGCTGGCAACCGGCGTCACCTTCCGCGTCACGGGCAGCATGAAGCGCGAGGCTGGCCTGACGGGCGAGGACGCGCTGGCCATGCGGCCCGTGGTGTTTGTCGGCAACCACCAAACGGAGCTGGACGTGCTGATGCTGGGCTGCATGTTCCCCAAGTGGACCAGTGTCACGGCCAAGAGCAGCCTCAAGTGGACGCCCTTCCTAGGCTGGTTCATGGCCCTGTCCAAAACCGTCTTCATCGACCGCGCCAACCGCGCCCTCTCGCGTGCCACCTTCGACACCGCCGCTCAAACCATGACGACAACCCGCCAGAACGTCTTCATCTTCCCCGAGGGAACACGTTCCTACGCCGACACCCCCATGCTGCTTCCCTTTAAAAAAGGCGCCTTCCATCTTGCCGTCCAAGCCCAGGTCCCTATTGTCCCCGTTGTCTGCGCAAACTACGACAGCGTCCTAAACGTAAAAAAGCGGCGTTTTCGCCCAGGAGTGGTCGATGTCACAATACTGCCGCCCATCAGCACCAAGGGCTGCACCGCCGATCATGTCGATGCCCTTGTCGAGAGGACGAGGAATGCCATGCTAGACGAGTTGATTCGCTTGTCACACGTCACAGGTGAGACCGAGAGCGCCATGCCCCTTCCAAGCACAAGTGGAGTGGACGATGCAACCCGGGAACTGAGGAAAAGGAATTAGTCCAACCAGGTGGCCCCTACCAGGCATACCTACTCACTCAGACGAGTCATCATAGCACATCAATACCGACTTGCATTCACACACACAATCTATCACTGAGCCCTTCCAACCCCCCATCCATCACTCTCCAGCCACCCATAGACCTCGTCATACTGTTGCTGCAGGTTGCTCGCCGTGTGTCCCGCCCCACTTGGGCCCGGGTCATTCAACGCCTCCACAAGCCTTGTCTGCTTTGCTCCAACCTCCACTATCACACCTCCTCCAAGTCCTGCCTCAACAAGGCACCTCAGCATCGCCTCCGACACTTCCTCCGCGCTGGCCCATTGATCTTTGGTCTCGTCAAGATACTTCATTTTCTCGGGATGCTCAGTCCAAAGCGGAGTTTTAATGACACCTGGCGCCACACCTAATCATATGTTCATAAAAAATCAAGCTGGGTAATCTCAGCACTTACCATTAACTCTAATACCCATTTTCTTGTCTAAGGCGCCTAGGGAGCGTATAAAGCCATTCATAGCATGTTTCGCAGCCACGTAGATGGGAGTATGGAGATTTGCGTTCTGCCCGGCTATGCTTGATATAATAATCACCCGTTTGGGATTCTCTACGGAAACTTTAGGCACGCCCGCCGGAGGATTTAAGAAATGGCTAATGGCGAGTTGCGTAGTCCGAATTGGATGTGTAATGTTGATATCCAAGGATGCATATCGTCCTCCATCTTCCGTGTCTTTGCTCGCGCCACCCGATACACCAGGTGGATGCCAGAAGTTGCTCCAATGTGGATCGTAGATTCCAGCGCCAGGACACACAATGTCAACGGAACCGAATGTACGGGTAGCGATTGTGAACATGCGTTGTAGTTGGGGCCAACTGGTTACGTCGGTTTCGAGAAAGATGGCCGTAGGTTTCCCATGCTCTTTGACCGAGTATTGTTGAATTAGATACTGAGCTTCTGGGCGGAGCGAAAGATCGGCAATGAGTACCGAGCAGCCGTGGGACAAGAGGAGAGATGCGAAGGACAAGCTTATCCCTAGGCTTCATTACTAGGACTACTATGAATTGAGAATAGACAAAGACAAGAACCGAAGAGGTAAGAGGAAATTTTAGGTACTCACCCGATCCAGCCCCTGTTACTATCGCTGCCTTTCCATCCACGTCATACCGGGGCGACCTTTCAGTCTCATTGTAGTGTTCTAGATGCCTTGCTGTCATTATCTTTCTGCTGCTATACACTCTTAGGAAGTACTAGGAAAGCTGTAACACATGCTTGATAGAGAATGAAGTACAGATCAAGCAAGGCTTATAGTTTATAGCTATATCCCTTCCTCAAACCAAGAGATTTCTAGACTACCGAGGTCTGCAAAGTAATAGTTCTAGGTTACGTTAGATTCATGTGATTTTCGGCTTACTATATACGGAATGAGGGGTAGTCTTAGTTAGGCGAGCGCTATACAGGTATAGTAGGGCAGAGCTAATAAAATTATAATTAAGACCCTATTTAGTACTTATAGTAATAAGATAATAATTACGTATTAGTATATTAACTAACTAAAGATTTACCTTAGTTAAGATAGTAATACTAAGCTAGGTTTAGTATATATATAGCTCTAAGTAAGCTTAACTTAACTTAGCTCTAATATAAGTTTTTTAGAATATATTAATAGTATAACGTGTTTTATAAGCGAGTAGCTAACCTAAGTAAGTAGCTACCCTAATTTTACTAGTAAAAATTAATAAACTACTACCTAATATCTCTAGAACAACTTATTAGAATTAGCTAGAAATTTTACTAGTAATAGATATATATATATTCTATAATCTATTAGTATTTAAAGTTAGTAACTCTTATATTACGTAGAGTATTAGTTTATAAAGTAGAGTAACTTAAAAAATAGGGTTTTACTTAATAACTTTATAGATTTTAAAGATAATAAGTTATAACTTTTACTATATATAGAACTATATATTTTACACCTTATATTAAAGTTGTATTAAGATATCTCTTATATTAACTAAGTTATTAAAAAATAGAATCTATCTCGCTTAACTCTTCTAACCCTTGTAAGTACTACTCTTAATCGAGTATAGCCTATTATACTTTTAAATAATTTTATTTAATATATTTAA
>JALNQK010000377.1:0-17726 GCA_028458525.1 Ophiosphaerella herpotricha
TATTATTAGTTAGCTTATATTATCTAATATTAGTATAAGGTTTTTAGTATACTATATTCTAATTAGCTAGAGCTATTCTATCTAAACTCTATTAGTAGTAAGTAGGTATAGCTATATCCTTCTCCTTAATATTTTACTCTCTATACTTAATAATAGTTCCTTATATTTCTTTACTCTATCTACCTAAGTTGTACTTAAGAAAGCTATACTATTTAGATCTTCTAATTAGTAGAATCTTATCTATAGATTTATAGCTTTAACTTAGTATAGCCTTAGCTAGTAATTATTAAGTTTATAGTCTAAGCTTTTATTAATAACTTATATAGTATCCTAAACTAGTACTAATTTACTCTCTTAAAATACTACTAGGATTTCTTTAGCTATATTTCTAGTCTCTACTACTACTTACTAAAGCCTTTTTATTCTATATACTACTTCTTCTAAGTTCTTATATTAGAATTAGAGCTATATAGCCCTTACTATAAGTATATTAGTATAATTTATAACTAATAACTAAGGTAAACTCTACTATATAGGCGCAACAAGTTTAATTAGTAGTACTAGGTTCTAACCTAATACTAACTATACTAGGAAATATCTAAGTAGGTACTATAACGGTTTGCTAGCTATAGTACCTATTAGTAGACTTACCTAGGTGCGCAGTAACTGCAATTAGAGTGCAACGTAAATAGGTGCGGGTGTTAGGTTAACTGTTAATAGGATAAAGTACAATAATAATTCTAAATTGTAGATGTTAAGAGTATATTGCTCTAGGTTAAAGATTAGGATTAACAATACTATCCTAATAATACGTATTCTACTAACTATATACTCTATAACTTAGTATTTTACTTAGCACAAAGTTGTAACTTAGTAATTTGTATTTTACTAAGTACTAAGTTTAGCAACTTAGTAATTAGTACTTTACTAAGTACTAAGTTATTACGTAATATATTGTTACGTGTCCTAGTTATATCTTACGTTACTATTCTATCTAAGTTTATCTATCTTGTAGTATAATAGATTATTAGGTAACTTAGGTTCTACTAGCTTAAGATCTTATATAAGGTTGTAGCCTATAATACTATCTCTCCCTCTATATTCTTTAGGGCTAGTATTGTTCTACTCTAATACTAAGTTATTAGCTTAGCTAGTCTATATAATTCTTTCTAACGTTTCCTCTATACCTTCTTGTACTACTCTTAACAAACTCGCGTTAGTTACTTGTATTTATTAGAATAGTATAGAATTTATACCTTGTCCTCGTTATTTATCTAAGGGTATTCGTTACATTATATCTTAAAAGGATAGTAAGGCGTGTACAGCGTATATTAATACTAACGTATAGTACTATTATTCTAATCCTAGAGTATCTATAGCTAAGTATATATATTTAATTATAATTCTTATATCTAGGCTTATATCTTCTAGGGCGAGCTGTTAACTAGGCTTAAGACAAATTATCTATTTAGATTACTACTACTAAAAGGGCTTAGTAGGAGCTACTTAATAAGGTAGTAGAGAATTAGGCCCTCTTTGCGCGCCTTTGTAAGTTAAAGGGCTATAACAATAAACAGTCCTCTACTTAATCTTACGTACTTAAGGCTAAGTTAGATATCTTAGAGGCTAAGGAGGTGCGTTTGCCCTCTTCTTAGGGGTCTCTTCCTATTATTAGTGCAACCTCCTCTAGTATCTCCCTATCTATTCTATATAGCGTTTGTCCTCTAGGGGACTTTAATAGGTTTCTTGGTTTACTACAAGGTAAGTTACCTAATTTTAATTTTAGAAGTCCTCTAGTAACTTAGAGTAATTAAGGTTTTCTTCTAGTTCCTATATATATTCCTATAGTTTTCTATCTTTATCTACTCC
This sequence comes from Ophiosphaerella herpotricha, assembly GCA_028458525.1. Classification (NCBI taxonomy): domain Eukaryota; kingdom Fungi; phylum Ascomycota; class Dothideomycetes; order Pleosporales; family Phaeosphaeriaceae; genus Ophiosphaerella; species Ophiosphaerella herpotricha. The sequence goes on from JALNQK010000377.1 coordinate 1,870, forward strand.
TAACTATTTAACTAGGTAGTAGTTTTTTCTATTTTAGAGTTAGTATCCTATAATTTCTTAGGCTTTATATTCTTCTTATTCTCTATATATATTAGCTTTGTAGACTGTTGGTTTAGCGTTCTATAGTACCTTTTCTAGTAGTAAAACGTAGAATATAGGATGTATTTTTATTCCTTTAGGTAGTTTCAATCTATATATAACTAGTGTTACTTGTTTCTTGATTTTGTATAGTCTAATTTTTACGTAGTCTAATTTTAAGCTTAGTCTTTTAGTCTTAATATTCTTTCTTTGTAACTATACTTTTTCTCCCTCTTTAAATTAGGGTCCTTCTTTGTATTTTTAGTTATAGTACCTTGTTATTTGTTTCCTTAGGAATTTAGTATCTTTTTTTAACTATTTGTGTATTTCCTTAATTCTGTCTATAATCTTTTATCCTTATAGGTTCTATAATCTTATGTCCTATAGTATTTAATATATAGTTAGTTCGAATCTATAATTTGTAAAGAATAGTAATATTCCTATAGCTGCGTTCTTTAAGCTATTATAAGCTAACTGTACTATTAGTAGTAGTACTACCTAATTATTTTAGTTATAATTAAGGTAGTATCTTAAGTATTGTTTAATTGTTTAGTTTATTTGTTCTAATTGTCTGTCTGTTTGTAGGTAGTATCCTATAGATATACTATGTTTAATTCCTAGCAAGGATATAATTGTGTTCTATATACTAGATATAAATCTAATATCTCTGTTAGTAATAATCTTGTCTAGTATTCTATATTATCTTATAACTAAGTCTATAACTTAGTATATAGCTTCCTTTGTACTACTCTTTTCTTTATATAGTTAGAAGTACGTGTACTTTGTTAGTTTATTAACTATTATTAGAATACTGTTGTATTTAATTCCTAAAATCAGGTCTCTTAACTTTAGTAGTCTTATAATAAAATCTATTGTAATAACTCCTTATAGTTGTTCTAGTACTTCTACTAGTTATAGTATCTTATATAATACGTATCTATTGTGTTTGTTTTTCTAGTATTCTGTATAGTCTTTTAGTACTTATATTACTACTTGTCTTGCCTTAGGTATATAGTAGTTTCTTAATATTCTTTCTAAAGTTTTCTCTATTCTTTAGTAGCTGTATACTAGTAGTTTGTAGAATTGTCTTACAAATTCTTGTTATATTTTAGCTAGTATATAGATTTGTCTATATTCTATTTGGAATCTATTTTCTATTTCTTAGGTGCTTAGATCCTTCTTAGTTTCTTCTTTAATCTACTAATCCTACTCGTTTCCTATTATTTCTAGGTTTGCGGCTGCTTTAGGTTTGTTTATTTCTAAGTGTCCTTGTTTGTTTTTAACTAGTATAGTTCTTTTAGCTTTAACTTCCTTTTGTAGGTCTAGTCTTCTACTTAGTATATCTATAAATGTATTTTCTAATCCCTTTGTATAAATTATATTAAAGTTAAATATTATAAGATATTCCTACTATCTAGTGTGTTGTTGTATTAGGTCCTTATTTGTCGTAAATCCTGTTAGATTCTTATAGTTAGTGTAGATTTATATCTTGTGTTTAGCTCTCTATAGATATACTCTCTATTGTTTAAGTACTTTGTATATTGCTAGCATCTCCTTATCGTAAATAGAGTAATTTATTTCTACTTCTATTATTTGTTTTAAGAAGTATTCTACTAGGTATCTATTTCCTATAGCTAGGTCTTCTTGCTATAAGGCTATACTATATGCTAAGTTTAACGCGTCTGTGTTAACTATTAGTAGTAGTTCTAGGTTAAATATTCTTAGAACTAGGTCTTCTCTAAATTTCTCTTTTATAGCGTTAAATGCCTTTTTACATTCTTCTATCTATTTAAAAGGTGTATTTTTCTTTGTTAGTCTTATTAGTAGCTTTATAAGTTCTAACTATCCTATTATAAACTTTTAGTAGAAGTTTATAAGTCCTTGGAACTATTAGATCTCTGTAACGTTCTTTAGTATTAGCTATCTAATTATAGCGTCTATTTTTGCTAGATTAATTCTTAGTTGTCCTAGTTTAATAATAAATCCTAGGAAATCAGTTTTCTTTGTATAGAATTTGTATTTCCTTATTTTAAGAAATATCTAGTTTTCTACTAGAAGTTCTAGTATCTTGTACACGTATTTTACGTAATCTTCCTTATTCTTAGAGAATATTAGGATATTGTCTAGGTATATAAATACAAAGATATCTAGGTATTCTTATAGTATTATATTAATCTTTTCCTAGAATACTACTAGTGTATTAGTTAATCTAAAGGGTACAACCTAGTATTTATATAGTCTATATTGTATTCTAAACGCTATTTTCTATTTATAACCTTTTACTATCTAGATTTAGTAGTATACGTTCTGTATATTAAGTTTTGTAAAGATTTTAGCTTTACTTATCCTGTCCTATATCTTATCTATATAGGGTAGGAAGTATTAATTTTTATTAGTTATTGCGTTAGTTCTTCTAAAATCTACGTAAAATCTCTTTTCTTTTGTTTTCTTCTTGTCTGCGAAGAGAGTTCTATATACTACTAATAAGCTTAATTGTTATATCTATTTATTTTAGAGTACTATTTTAATATACTCTTTCTTAATCCTTACTTTGTCTTCTGTTTTTTAGTAGACTAGGCTCTATCTAGTAGTTTTACCTTCTTCTAGTTCTATCTTTAGGTCCTAGGGTTTATATATTAGTTAGTAGTTCTTAGGTTCTATTAGGGGTTCTTCCTACTTCTTGTATTCCTCTAGGAACTTCCTTACGCATCTTTCTATATTTACTTGTAACGTGTCTCGTTTATATATAATTTCTCCTGTTTTCTAATTAATTTAGGGGTTTACTATTTCTAGCTATAGTATTCCTAGTATTATATCTTAGTATTTGTTAAGTTAAGTTACGTCTATAATTAAGTTTCAGATCTCTAGATCCTATACTTCTAGTGTTAAAGGTTTAGTCTTAGTACTAACTAGTTCTTAAAATAGTAGCCCTTCTATTATACTTAACTATTATAGGTATCTCTTTAGTACTTATTATATACTTTATTGTTCTACAAACTTTTTTTGTATAAAGTTTTAGGTAGCTCTACTATCTACTATAATTTAGATTTTCTTTCTTTAGTAGTAACCTTCTATAGTTATATATAGTCCTTTTATTCTTTAAAGTATCTCCTTTTTAGGCTAGTACTTTGTTTTAACTTTTTCTCCTATATATTTAAGGCATTTATTTCTTATATATTTGTACTAAGGCTTTCCTTGTATATATTCTTTAGATAGTTTATATCCTAGTTCTAATACTAGGTATCTTTTTTAGATTTTTACTAGTTACTATCTATAGACTTCTTCCCTTTTAATAACCTTTATAAGGTTTTAGTTATTGTTTCTCTTTAGCTATATCTTGTTTCTGTCCTTAGGTATCTTATATATTTAACAGCCTACCTCTATATAGGATACCTAAGTAATCTTGTAGTATATAGGGTAATTTAACTATATTCTTACGTTGTCCCCTTCTTTATACTTATCTTTTTCTAGCCTATCTTGTACTAGGATATAGTACTTTACTAGTTTATTCTGTATATAGGCGTCTTCTAGCTATTTTATTTTCTTTACTAATTAGGTCTATTCTTCTTGTATAGGTATGTCTCCTATAGCTACTATATTTATCTCTGTCTAGCGTCTAAAGGACGTAATCTTTATTTCTCTTAAGAAGTATAATTTCTATTTATTGTATACTTCCTCTATTCCTAATATTAGTCCTTATCTAATTAGGAATTTCTTGTCCTATACTAGTTTCTCTATTTTGGAATTTTCTTAGCCTTCTATACTAAGGTCCTCTTAATTCTCTATACTAGAGCTCTTTCTTTCTAAAGTATCTTTATAATCTTCCTTTATAGTTTGTAATAGGGTTAGGAGTCTTACTTTGTAGGTCTCTACCTCTAATCCCTTATCCTAATCCTTATAAGTTTTTTCTACCTATTCCTAGATTTATTCTTTTATTACTACTATTCTATCTCGTTTTCCTTATAGAAACCATCCTACTCCTTGTTTTGTATAGATATATATTAGGTATACGTCTTTGTAGTAGAATATCTAGTATAACCCTTAGTAGTTTTCTTAGCTAGCTACTACTTTCTCTTACAGTTCTTCTGTATATTCTTTAGAGTTCTTTCCTATCTTAGTTATTTTTAACTATATCTCCTTTTTCTTTTTACTTCTATAGTCTTTTGCGAAGTAGCCTTTCTTTCTATAGTTATAATAAGTAAGGTCTTTCTTACTTTCCTTCTTCTTACTTCTATAATCTTTTGCGTAGTACCCTTTCTTTTTATAGTTGTAGTACTTAAAGTCTTTCTTTTTACTTTCTTTGTTAGCGTCTAGGATTATTAGGTCTCCTTAGTCTTAGGTGTTTCTTGTTTCCCTATATTAGTTCTTTTTCTATTCTTAGAGTTTGTTATTAACCTAGATTACTTGTACCTTTATAGCCTTAAGTATTTATACTTTTTCTATTTAGATTATCTTGTACTAGATTTTACTTTTTAGTCCTTCCTTAAATTTTACTATTAAGGCTAGTTTACTCTATTCTGTGTTTATAGATAGTTATTTAAATATTAATACGTATTCTAGTACTCCTTTTGTTTATCTTAGGCCTATAAGTTTTTCTTTAGCCTATCTTGTAATATTAGTGTCTCTAAATACTACTTTTAGTCTTTTAACAAATTATTTATAGTTACTAAATATTGTTATTATTGTTTCTTTCTACTATTCTAGTAGGTTAAGTCTATAGTCTAACTAGTATAGGTCGAACTACTTTATTACTTTTTCTTTAAGGTATATTCTTATATATGTAACTTTCTTCTCTTCTATATTAAAGTATTTAGCTTGTACGTCTAGGTGTAGTATTACTACTACTAAGAAGAGTTGTAGGTTCTTCTTTTCTCTATTAAACTTCTTAAGTTCTAGTATCTTAGGTAGCTTCTTTGTTGTGCTTGTCCCTAGGCAGCCTATAATACCTTTAATTCTCTCCTAGTCCTTAGCTATAGCCTTTACCTAGGTTTTATTCTAGTTAATATAACTCTTTAGTTTGTTATTTTGTTTAAGAAGTTTTTTAATTACTATTTTTATCTATTTTCTATCTTTATAAAGACCTCTTAGGATCTTCCTAATATTTCTAAAGTTTGTATTATCTAACTTGTATATCTTAAGGGGTCCTTTTCTTATAGATGTAGCTATTATTGTTACGTAGCTTAGACTATGCGTAGCTTACACTTTGCTCTCTAAAGTAATAATTATTAAAGTATAATAGTTTACTAGCTATAGTACCTGTTAGTAGACTTACCTAGGTACGTAGTAACTGTAATTAGAGTGCAACGTAAATAGGTACAGGTATTAAGTTAACTGTTAATAGGACAAAGTACAATAATAATTCTAAATTACAGATATTAAGAGTGTATTGCTCTAGGTTAAAGATTAGGATTAACAATACTATCCTAATAATATGTATTCTACTAACTATATACTCTATAACTTAGTATTTTACTTAGTACGAAGTTGTAACTTAGTAATTTGTATTTTACTAAGTACTAAGTTTAGCAACTTAGTAATTAGCACTTTGCTAAGTGCTAAGTTATTATATAATACGTTGTTACGTGTCCTAGTTATATCCTACGTTACTATCCTATCTAAGTTTATCTGTCTCGTAGTATAATAGATTGTTAGGTAACTTAGGTTCTACTAGCTCAAGATCCTATATAGAGTTGTAGCCCGTAATAGGTACTATAGTAAGACCCTTTTAGCCTATATAATTATAGCTAGGTTTACTACCTAAGACCTAGGTATTTTTACTAGCTTATAAATAAAACCTTACTAGCCTCTTTTAATTTATCTCTATTCTCTTAAGTTATATATAGATACTTATACTCTATATATCTTAAATAAGACTACTAAAGCCTTAACTACTAACTTATTTTCTATACTACTATCTACTAAAATATATTTAGGTATACTCTATCTATAATAGATTTCTTTAAAGATAAATTAGGCTACTACTTCTAATAATACTAATATAACTATATAAGCTTCTAGCTAGCTTAATAGGTACTTATAGGCTATAAGTAGATACTTTCTTCTTTAAACTTATAGTATAAATATAATATTAATTATCTACTATATCTATAGTACCTAAGTATATATTAAGTTTAATTCTACTTCCTTCTTACTACTATATATACGCTAATATACTATATAGGGCCTAAGTTACTTTACTACCTATTAGTATAATCCTTCCTACTAGTATTACTTATTAAGTACTCTAAATATTATTTAGATTCCTTTATACCTAAGTTACTTATATACTTCTTAAATTAGGGCTACTTATATTTCTAACCTATTAATAACTCTTTAGACTAGTATAGCCTTAGTAGCTTTCTTAAATAAGTACTTTTCTCTTATAAAGAATATTACTACTTACTTTATCTATTTTTATAATTTACTACTATAAAGCTAGCTTAGTCTCTCTAATATTAGTAAGAACCTTACTACTTCCTCTAACCTATTATTATATTCTTCTACTAGGTACTAGGCTCTAGCCTCCTTAGTACTTATTATAAGGTATACCTCTTTATACCTACCTAATATATACTTAATAAAAGGCTCTAAGTCTTCTTTATTATTTAGTAGTAGTTTCTAGCTATCTAGTTATAGATATCTTAATAGTATATTAAGGATTATATTCTTCTTTCCTAGTATATAGGTAATATTAAAATCTTACTAAAGAATTATTGCTAGCTATTAGTTTATTACTAATCCTAGGAGGTTTACTAATAATTAGTTAAGCTACGTAATAAGTACCTTAGCGTCTATTTTAACTTAAAAGTAATAGCTATAAAGATATAGCTAAAAGGCCTTTAGTACCTAGAGTAGTACCTTATATTTAAGCTTTATTAAGTACTATTAGGACTCTAATTCTAACTATAGAGTACTATTAAATCTAACTAAGTACTACTTATTATTAGGGCCTACCTACTCTAAATATACTCTAGCACCTATACTTAATATATTAATGCTAAGGATAATTAAGCTACCTTTATAGTTAATAGTAACTAGTATAAGTAGTTTAGTAATTACTATCTTAATTTTCTTTATAGACTCTTACTACCTATTACTTTAATTTTACTTAGCTTCTTTATAAAGGAGCTAGAATAGAAGCTTAGCTAGGAGAGAGAAGTATATAATCTACTATTAGTAGTATACTATAATCTTAATAAATTATTATACTTCTTTTACTATTCTATACTTAAGCTAGTTAAGTATCTTTTCTACCTTATCTTTATTAGAATATTAGCTATACTAGTCTACCTTATAGCCTACTACAATTATTCTTAGTATACTCTACTATAACTTAGTTGTAGAAACTATTACTTTAGCCTACCTAATATTAATAAGTATTTAGTTTACTTACTATAGATACTTAAGTATATATTGTTATATACTATTAAGTACTTCCTTATTCCTATACTTACTCTTTAGGCTAGCTATACTAATATTTGTAACGGTTTGCCGGCTATAGTACCTGTTAGCAGACTTACCTAGGTGCGCAGTAATTGTAGTTAGAGTACAACGTAAATAGGTACAGGTATTAGGTTAACTATTAATAGGACAAAGTATAAAGATAATTCTAAATTGTAGATATTAAGAGTATATTACTCTAGGTTAAAGATTAGGATTAATAATACTATCCTAATAATACGCATCCTACTAACTATATACTCTATAACTTAGTGTTTTTCTTAGTATAAAGTTGTAACTTAGTAATTTGTATTTTACTAAGTACTAAGTTTAGTAACTTAGTAATTAGCACTTTACTAAGTACTAAGTTATTACGTAATATATTGTTACGTATCCTAGTTGTATCCTATATTACTATTCTATCTAAGTTTATCTGTCTCGTAGTATAACAGAATATTAAGTAACTTAGGTTCTACTAGCTTAAGATCCTATATAGGGTTATAGCCTATAACACTATCTCTCCCTCTATACTCTTTAGGGCTAGTATTATTCTACTCTAATACTAGGTTATTAGCTTAGCTAGTCTATATAATTCTCTCTAACGTTTCCTCTATACCTTCTTATACTACTCTTAATAAACTTGCGTTAGTTACTTATATCTATTAGAATAGTATAGAATTTATACCTTATCCTTATTATTTATCTAAGGGTATTTGTTGCGTTATATCTTAAAAGGATAGTAAGGCGTGTATAGCGTGTATTAATGCTAATATACAGTACTATTGTTCTAATCCTAGTATATCTATAGCTAAGTATATATATTTAATTATAATTCTTGTATCTAGGCTTATATCTTCTAGGGCGAGCTGTTAACTAGGCTTAAGACAAATTATCTATTTAGATTGCTGCTGCTAAAAGGGCTTAGCAAGAGCTACTTAATAAGGTAGTAGAGAATTAGGCCCTCCTTGCGCGCTTTTGCAAGTTAAAGGACTATAACAATAAACAGTCCTCTACTTAATCTTATATACTTAAGGCTAAGTTAGATGTTTTAGAAGCTAAGGAGGTGCGTTTACCTTCCTCTTAGGGGTCTCTTCCTATTATTAGTATAACCTCCTCTAGCGTCTCCCTATCTATTCTATATAGTATTTATCTTCTAGGAGACTTTAATAGGTTTCTTAGTTTACTATAAGATAAGTTACCTAATTTTAATTTTAGAAGTCCTCTAGTAACTTAGAGTAATTAAGGTTTTCTTCTAGTTCTTATATATGTTCCTATAGTTTTCTATCTTTGTCTACTCTTAACTATTTAACTAGGTAGTAGTTTTTCCTATTATAGAGTTAGTATCCTATAATCTCTTAAGCTTTATATTCTTTTTATTTTCTATATATATTAGCTTTGTAAACTGTTAGTTTAGCGTTCTATAGTACCTTTTCTAGTAGTAAAACGTAGAATATTAGATATATTTTCATTCCCTTAAGTAGTTTTAATCTATATATAACTAGTATTACTTATTTCTTAATTTTATATAGTCTAATCTTTATATAATCTAATTTTAAGCTTAGTCTTTTAGTCTTAATATTCCTTCTTTATAACTATACTTTTTCTTCCTCCCTAAATTAGGGTCCTTCTTTATATTTTTAATCGTAGTATCTTACTATTTGTTTTCTTAGGAATTTAGTATCTTCTTTTAGTTATTCGTATATTTCCTTTATTCTATCTATAATTTTTTGTCCTTGTAGGTTCTATAATCTTATATTCTATAGTATCTAATATGTAGTTAGTTTAAATCTATAATTCGCAAAGAATAGTAATACTCTTATAGCTGCGTTCTTTAAGCTATTATAGGCTAATTATACTATTAGTAGTAGTACTACCTAATTGTTTTAGTTGTAATTAAGGTAGTATCTTAAGTATTGTTTAACTATTTAGTTTATTCGTTCTAATTATCTATCTGTTTGTAGGTAGTATCCTATAGATATACTATATTTAATTCCTAGTAAGGATATAATTGTGCTCTATATACTAGATATAAATCTAATATCTCTATTAGTAATAATCTTATCTAGTATTCTATATTATCCTATAACTAAGTCTATAACTTAGTATATAGCTTCTTTTACGCTACTCTTTTCTTTATATAGTTAGAAGTATATATACTTTGTTAGTTTATTAACTATTATTAGAATACTATTGTATTTAATTCCTAAGATTAGGTCTCTTAACTTTAGTAGTCTAGTAATAAAGTCTATTGTAATAACTTCCTATAGTTATTCTAGTATTTCTACTAGTTGTAGTATCCTATATAGTACGTATCTGTTGTGTTTATTTCTCTAGTACTCTATATAGTCTTTTAGCACTTATATTACTACTTGTCTTGCCTTTAGTATATAGTAGTTTCTTAATAGTCTTTCTAAAGTTTTTTCTATTCCTTAGTAGCTATATACTAGTAATTTGTAGAATTGTTTTACAAATTCCTGTTATATTTTAGCTAGTATATAGATTTGTCTATATTCTATTTAGAATCTATTTTCTATTTCTTAGGTACTTAGATCCTTCTTGGTTTCTTCTTTAATCTACTAGTCCTACTCGTTTCCTATTATTTCTAGGTTTATAGCTGCTTTAGGTTTGTTTATTTCTAAGTATCCTTGTTCGTTCTTAACTAGTATAGTTCCTTTAGCTTTAACTTCCTTTTACAGGTCTAGTCTTCTACTTAGTACGTTTATAAATATGTTTTCTAATCCTTTTATATAGATTATATTAAAGTTAAATGTTGTAAGATACTCCTACTATCTAGTATATTGTTGTGTTAGGTCCTTGTTTATTGTAAATCCTATTAAGTTCTTGTAGTTAGTATAGATTTATATCTTGTATTTAGCTCCCTATAGATATACCCTCTATTGTTTAAGTGCCTTGTATATTGCTAGTATTTCTTTATTGTAAATAGAGTAATTTATTTCTACTTCTATTATTTGTTTTAAGAAGTATTCTACTAGGTATTTATTTCCTATAGCTAGGTCCTCTTACTATAAGGCTATACTATATACTAAGTTCAATGCGTCTATATTAACTATTAGTAGTAGTTCTAGGTTAAATATTCTTAGAACTAGGTCTTCTCTAAATTTCTCTTTTATAGCGTTAAATACTTTTTCGCATTCCTCTATCTATTTAAAAGGTATATTCTTTTTTATTAGTTTTATTAGTAGTTTTATAAGTTCTAACTATTCTATTATAAACTTTTAGTAGAAGTTTGCAAGTCCTTAAAATTATTAGATCTCTGTAATATTCTTTAGTGTTAGCTATCTAATTATAGCGTCTATCTTTGCTAGATCGATCCTTAGTTATCTTAGTTTAATAATAAATCCTAGGAAATTAGTTTTCTTTGTATAGAATTTGTATTTCCTTATTTTAAGAAATATCTAATTTTCTACTAAGAGTTCTAGTATCTTGTATATATATTTTATATAGTCTTCTTTGTTTTTAGAAAATATTAAGATATTGTCTAGGTATATAAATACAAAGATATCTAGGTATTCTTATAGTATTATATTAATCCTTTCTTAAAATACAGCTAGTATATTTATTAATCTAAAGGGTACAACCTAGTATTTATATAATCTATATTATATTCTAAATACTATTTTCTATTTATAGCCTTTTACTATTTAAATTTAGTAATAGGCGTTTTGTATGTTAAGTTTCGTAAAGATTTTAGCTTTACTTATCCTGTCCTGTATCTTATCTATGTAAGGTAGGGGGTATTAGTTCTTGTTAGTTATTGCGTTAGTTCTTCTAAAGTCTACGCAAAATCTTTTTTCCTTTATCTCTTTCTTATCTGCGAAGAGGGTTCTATAAGCTACTAATAAGCTTAATTGTTGTATCTATTTATTTTAGAGTACTATTTTAATATATTCCTTTTTAATTCTTGCTTTATCTTCTGTTTTTTAATAGACTAGGCTCTATCCTATAGTTTTACCTTCTTCTAGTTCTATCTTCAGGTCCTATAGTTTATACGTTAGTTAGTAGTTCTCTAGTTCTATTAGAGGCTCTTCCTATTTCTTGTATTCCTCTAGGAATTTTCCTACGTATCTTTCTATGCTTGCTTGTAACGTGTCTCGTTTGTATATAATTTCTCCTGTTTTCCAATTAATTTAGGGGTTTACTATTTCTAGCTATAGTATTCCTAGTATTATATCTTAGTATTTGTTAAGTTAAGTTACGTCTATAATTAGGTTTTAGATCTCTAGATCCTATACTTCTAGTATTAAAGGTTTAGTCTTAGTACTAACTAGTTCTTAAAACAGTAGCCCTTCTATTATACTTAACTATTGTAGGTATTTCTTTAGTACTTATTATATACTCTACTATTCTACAAACTTTTTTTGTATAAAGTTTTAGGTAGCTCTACTATCTACTATAATTTAGATTTTCTTTTCTTAGTAATAACCCTCTATAGTTATATATAGTCCTTTTGTTCCTTAGAGTATCTTCTTCTTAGGCTAGTACTTTGTTTTAACCTTTTCTCCTATATATTTAGGGCATTTGTTTTATATATATTTGTACTAAGGCTTCTCTTGTATATATTCTTTAGATAGTTTATATCCTAGTTCTAATACTAGGTATCTTTTTTAGATTTTTACTAGTTACTATCTATAGACTTCCTCTCTTTTAATAACCTTTATTAGGTTTTAGTCGTTATTTCTCTTTAGCTATACTTTGTTTCTATCTTTAGGTATCTTATATATTTAATAGTCTACCTCTATATAGGATACCTAAGTAATTTTGTAATATACAGGGTAATTTAACTATACTCTTACGTTGTCTCCTTCTTTGTACTTATCCTTCCCTAGCCTATCTTGTACTAAAATATAGTACTTTACTAGTTTATTCTATATATAGGTGTCCTCTAGCTATTTTGTTTTTTTTACTAATTAGGTCTATTCTTCCTATATAGGTATATTTCCTATAGCTACTATATTTATCTCTATCTAGCGTCTAAAGGACGTAATTTTTATTTCTCTTAGGAAGTATAACTTCTATTTGTTATATACTTCCTCTATTTCTAATATTAGTTCTTGTCTTAATAAGAATCTCTTATCCTATACTAGTTTCTCTATTTTAGAATTTTCTTAGCCCTCTATACTAAAATCCTTTTAATTTTCTATACTAGAGCTCTTTCCTTCTAAAGTATCCTTGTAATCTTCCTTTGTAGTTTGTAATAGGGTTAAGAGTCCTACTCTACAGGTCTCTACCTCTAATCCCTTGTCCTAATCTTTGTAAGTTTCTTCTACCTATTCCTAGACTTATTCTTTTATTACTACTATTCTATCTTGTTTTCCTTATAGAAACCATCTTACTCCTTGTTTTATATAGATATATATTAGGTATACGTCTTTATAGTAGAATATCTAGTATAACCCTTAGTAGTTTTCTTAGCTAGCTACTACTTTCTCTTGTAGTTCTTCTGTGTATTCTTTAGAGTTCTTTCCTGTCTTGTTTATTTTTAATTATATCTCCTTCTTCTTTTTACTTCTACAGTCTTTTGTAAAGTAGCCTTTCTTTCTATAGTTATAACAAGTAAGGTCTTTCTTACCTTCTTTCTTCTTACTTCTATAATCTTTTACGTAGTGCCCTTTCTTTTTATAGTTGTAGTACTTAAAGTCTTTCTTTTTGCCTTCTTTGTTAGTGTCTAGGATTATTAGATCCCCTTAGTCTTAGGTATTTCTTGTTTCCCTATATTAGTTCTTCTTCTATTCTTAGAGTTTATTGTCGACTTAAATTACTTGTACCTTTATAGCCTCGAGTGTCTATACTCTTTCTATTTAGATTATCTTGTATTAGATTTTACTTTTTAGTCCTTCTTTAAACCTTACTATTAGGGCTAGTTTACCCTATTCTATATTTATAGATAGTTGTTTAAATATAAATATATACTCTAGTACTCCTTTTATTTATCTTAGGCCTATAAGTTTTTCTTTAGCCTATCTTATAATATTAGTATCTCTAAATACTACTTTAAGTCTTTTAACAAATTGTTTATAGTTACTAAATATTATTACTATTATTTCTTTCTACTATTCTAGTGTATTGAGCCTGTAGTCTAACTAATATAGATTAAACTATTTTATTACTTTGTCTTTAAGGTATATTTCTATATATGCGACTTTCTTTTCTTCTATATTAAAGTATTCTACTTGTACGTCTAGATATAGTATTACTACTACTAGGAAGGGTTGTAGGTTCTTCCTTTCTCTATTAAACTTCTTAAGTTCTAGTATCTTAGGTAGCTTCTTTGTTGCGCTTGTCCCTAGGCAGCCCGTAATACCTTTAATTCTTTCCTAATCCTTAGCTATAGCCCTTACCTAGGTTTTATTCTAGTTAATGTAGCTCTTTAGTTTGTTGTTTTGTTTAAGGAGTTTTTTAATTACTATTTTTATTTGTTTTCCGTCTTTATAAAGACCTCTTAGGATCTCCCTAATATTTCTAAAGTCTGTATTATCTAACTTATATATCTTAAGGGGTCCTTTTCTTATAGATGTAGCTATTGTTGTTGCGTAGCTTAGACTATACGTAGCTTACGCTTTACTCTCTAAAGCAATAATTGTTAAAGTATAACAGTTTACTAGCTATAGTACCTATTAGTAGACTTACCTAGGTGCGCAGTAATTGTAGTTAGAGTGCAATATAAATAGGTATAGGTGTTGGGTTAACTATTAATAGGACGAAGTACAAAGATAATTCTAAATTGTAGATGTTAAGAGTATATTACTCTAGGTTAAAGATTAGGATTAATAATACTATCCTAATAATACGTATCCTACTAACTATATACTCTATAACTTAGTGTTTTTCTTAGTACGAAGTTGTAACTTAGTAATTCGTGTTTCGCTAAGTACTAAGTTTAGCGACTTAGTAATTAGTACTTTACTAAGTACTAAGTTATTACGTAACACGTTGTTACGTGTTCTAGTTGTATCCTATATTACTATTCTATCTAAGTTTATCTGTCTCGTAGTATAACAGAACATTAGGTAACTCGGGTTCTACTAGCTCAAGATCCTGTGTAGGGTCATGGCCCGTAATAATATTATCTATAAATAGTACTACTTTAGGAAAATAGTTACTAAGAATCTTTATAATAGTTCTAATAAATACTATAACTAAGTTTATAGCTCTTTAGAGTAAAGTATACTACTATAGAAGTCCTATTAGAGTCTAGAATACTATAATATCCTTACTAGAGGTATATAATAGTATTTAATTATATCCTAAGAAGAGGTTAAAGTATAATTATACTACCCTACTAGTAAACTATTCTAAGAACTTATTAGCTAATAAAGAGATATAGGTATCTCTCTTAGTTACTATATTAATTTAGGTAGTATTATTAATAAGCTAGAAATCTAAAACCTTAATAGAATACTTAGTCTTTAGTACTAGGAAGTATAGGTTTTAGTACTACTTATTATACCTCTTAAGTATCTTTTATTTAAGTTATATTTTTATTAGTTTAATAACTATTAGTTTAAGCTTATATAGGTACTAGAAGCTCTTTACCTACTATACTTAGTATAGTATAGTCTAAATCTTATATAGTAGCTATATATCCTTATAGATAGTAGATATATCTTTAAAGGTTTATACTAGTATATCCTCTTATTAGAATATTAGTTCTTGTAGTAGTTGTAGCTTGTTTAGTAGTAGGTCCTCTCTAACTTTTATCTTCTACAATCTTTCTAGCATTAGCTAAGTACTTCTTAGAAATACTATAGTCTTTCTCCTAAATATATAGTTATATAGCCTAATATCTAGCTCTCTTAAAGTAATTTATACTACTTTGTAGGCTATTACTCTTTCTTTCTAGTCTTCTCTCCCTAGTTCTTATAGTTAGTCCTTTTAAAGTATATTAATAGGCTTTACCTTTTCTCCTACCTTTTTATATAAGGTATTTACTTCTCCTAAAATACTTTAGGAGTAGTAAGCTATCTAATATACTATCTTATTATATAACTCTCTTATATTCTAATCTACTTTACTTTATACTAACCTCTCTAACTCTTCTCTATTACTACTACTCTCCTTATACTTAAATAGGTCTTAGTACTCTAGTATACTTTAAAACTATCTTGTTATTAAAGTATCTTACTATAAAGTTACTAAGTTATATTTAGTAGAGTAAACTTCTTTAGTAGGCTTACTCCCTACTTGTTTCTCTCTATAATTTCTTTAATATTAGTACTAGATAATAGGTTATATCTTATAAATAAGATCTCTTAGTAGCTATTTATTAATTATATATAGTATATTACCTACCTATAGGAGTTAAACTATATTTAGAGCTT